>BQNB010093525.1:0-26347 GCA_026074375.1 Tanacetum coccineum
ATCACCATCTGTGGTTGACGAGACTATGGCGAAGGAAAAGCAAAGTTCTTTGGTGAATACAGCTGGTTTGGGATCGTATCCACCATTACCTACGCAGGGAACTACTACGGCTGGTAATACCCCTAGTAAGTCTTTGTATGCTAATGTTACTAGTAAACCAAGTAGGACAAAAGTGAATTTTCGTAATTTTTTACACCGGGGGTAATGGGATTGATGTGGTTGTCCCGGTGGAGTCTATTAGAGCTATAAGTGAATGATTTGCTAATACTGCATACAGTTTCTTCTTGGGAAAGCGGGTGGCCTACCCTGTTGTTGCTAACTATGTTAGGGACACTTGGGGTAAATATGGGCTGGTTCGATCAATGTTTAGCTCGTCTACCAGGTTATTCTCATTTCAATTTAGCTCCATGGATGGTTTGGATGCAATGCTTGAAAATGGTCTGTGGTTTATTCGCAATAATTCGCTTATTCTGAAAAAGTGGCATCCGGATGTGAACCTATTGAAAGAAGATGTTGGTACTGTTCCAGTTTGGGTTAAACTTCATGGTGTCCCTGTTACGGCGTTCAGCGAGGATGGCTTGAGTGCCATTGCTACTAAACTAGGTACTCCTCTAATGCTTGACTCTTATACGTCTGATATGTGCATGCAATCATGGGGCAGGTCAAGCTATGCTAGAGCTATGATTGAGCTTCGAGCTGATGTGGAGTTGAAAGATAACATTGTGGTGGCTATGCCTAAAATTACTAGGGAGGGCTACTATACATGTAATATTCGTGTTGAGTATGAGTGGAAACCTCCTAGGTGTGCGTGTTGTAAGGTTTTTGGCCATGTTCAAGAGGAATGTCCAAAGAATATAGGTGCTGGTGAGACGAAGAATTTGAAGAAGACTAGTCAAACTCCTAAAGGTATTCCGGTTGGCCAGAAGGTGGGATTTAAATCAACAAAACAAGTGTATCAACGTGTTTCTAAAAAGTCTACTGCCAACACTAGCGAAAATAAGAAGAATAATGTGAAGCCTACTAAAGAGGTTAGTAAGTCAAAACCTTTTGAGGTGCTTACCTCGGTTGAAAATGATGTGGAGTTGGGTACCAATGGTGGAACTTCAAATTTGGCCAGCCAAGAGGCCAACTCTAGTGGATCTTCGTTCTGGAATGTGGATTCTAGTAGTCCTAGTACTACTCTTATTATTGAGAAAATTGATAAGATTGAAAAATTGATTATTGATGGAAAAGTTACTTTGGTGGATGATGAGGGAAAATGTAACACCCCTATTTTAGACATATAGCAGCGGAAGCTAATCTGGGGTATTACTTCATAGTACAACAGTCACAATCATAGAAAACGACTCAAAAGAGACGTTTTTGGAAAATTTTGTTATCATTCATTTATTCATCAGAGTTTTACAAAAGGACAGGTCCCAAAATCTAAAAATATAAAGTTTGAATGATAACAGTTTAGCCATCTTCAAGTCCGTGCCACTCCGTGCCATGGTTGCTCAATTACCTGAGATAAACATGCTAAAAAGTCAACACAAAGGTTGAGTGAAATGGTTAGTTTGAATGCAAGTTCAATAGTGGGTTACGTTGTTATACACCCATAAGTGTTTGAAATGGTTGAATACAAGTTAATATGATGGTAATAATTGCAACGAATACAATTATCATGGAAAACAGTATTAATAGTGTATTATTGCGTCTAAGCTCATGGCACACAAACTGACTTGTGTATATATCAATAATGATATATATAATGATAATGGCCCCCGGTGTAGGTAATTGCCATATACCTATGAGATTCAAATATAGTGCGTTTGGTTACCTATCCGGCTAACACAAACGGGATTCGTCAATCCCGATAGGCCTATCCACAATATTCGCGTTCACACGCAAGTGATTAATGGTCCATGATGGTGGGGTCTTTTGGCATATAGGGACTTAGACAACAGATGCAATAATATATCAGGAAAGCATACAGTTGGAAAACACTTGTATTCATGGTTTATAGCATGTATCCCCCTCGCGGGTTTATAAAACATTTAAAAGATTGAAATGATAGGCTATGAACTCACCTTGATAAGGTAGTTTGATTGATGACAAAAGTTAATCAAATGAAAGTGCGTCCGTATGGTAGTACGATGTTATCTACTCGGGCGGAAAGTATATCAAGTGAAAGAAAAACAGCTTCGTCCCGCAACCTGGGGTAATATGTCAAGTCTTAGTTTGATTGTCAAAACTTCATAAAGTTTTAATGTAATTATTATTTTGATTGAATAATTGTGGAAATATTGTATCACTGTTCGGGCCATCATAATTCAGAGGTCATGTAGTAAACGTTTGAGGAGCTAGGACACTTTAAATCGTAAATCCAGCAAACTCGTCAAAACTTATACCCAAATGAAACCCCTCACATGAAGTTCCCTAGTAACGTGATATATTATAGTTTTAAGTTTCTTCAAAAGTTAGTCGATGATAAATTACGTTAATTATTTAACGTAATTGATTTATAAAGCGTCGATCGATGATTAATAATGATAAATGTATCGGCTTTCAATAAAATCAAGTTTTATAATATTTATATATATTTTTATAATTAATATAAAAATATAATATTTTATATTTTTAAGTTTGCAAAAATAGCAATATATACCCTTGGTTTATAAACTTTTACAAGTTTAGTCCTTGATATAAAAAGTATATATAATTTAAACCTTTAACTTTACAACTTGGCAAAATAGGTCCTTATAGTTATAACTTTAAGAAAATGACATTTTCAGCCCCTTAAGTTATAAGTTTCAGAAAGTTACGATATATACCCCTATGCATGAAAACATTTGCAAAACAAGTCCAAAAAGCCATGCAAGCTTATTTTATGATTCCAAATAATATTTGCAGGTTATAGCTTATTAGTATAAGCTAAAATAAGATGTTTTAACGTAACGAAAGTTTAGAAAAAGGATTCGTTAGCTTGAAAATCAAAACGGGTCGTTTTTAGGGTTTTTACCAAAAATACATGGGTTTGGGGATTCAAACTTCAAACAAGAGTTCATATATGATATTAAGAGTATTATGAACATTATAATGCAGATTATAAGCTTATAGAACAAGAACAAATGGGTCAAAATGGGGTTTTCGGGTTCGTACGCCTAGTAACGACTTCAAGGCTTCGTTTTTCTTAATTCTTTGCTTCTATTCTTAGCTTAGGGACTTCTCTTGATCCTTTTTAGTCTGAGTTAAGACTCCATTGTTGTGTTTGATGAAATTTTAGGTGTGATTTGAAAGGAGTAAGGAATTCAGCTATTTATAGGGTTGAAAACCCTTGGTGGCCAAGTTTTCTTAATGGCTAAGGTTTATGAGCTGTAGATGGTGACTAAGGGATGCTAGGTGATGAGTATGGTGAGCTAGAAAAATAGCTAGGCATGGTGGAAGGTGTTGGAAGGGTTTCAGGTACAAGGATGACAAGGTGGTGATGTAGCAAGCTTTATGGCCAAGTATCTTAGCAAAGAGGTGATGGAGGTGCTTGTAAGCTACTTGGGAGGCTGCTTGGTGATGTCATAGAGGTGCTTGGTTGCTAGCTTGGGTGTAAAATGGGTCAAAATGGATAAAAAGGGGTGTCGGGTTTGTTTTGTTTTCGGGTTAGGGTTTTTGACTTAAAATTCGAGTTAGGGTTATGGTTTAAGATAGTTTAGGGTTTAAGATTAGGGTTTAGGGCTTAATTTTTAGGTTTAGGGTTTAGTTTTAAGGTTAAAGTGAAATTAGGGTTTAGGGTTTTGTTTTAGGGTTTTAGGGTTTTAGATTAGGGTTTAGGACGAATTAGGGTTAGGGTTTAGGGTTTAGAGGTTGTGTATTAAGGGCTTGTACCTTGTGTTAAAGTGGAGGTAAGAAACTAGAATGAAAACGGTGGTAAAATAAGCTTATTTGAATGTGTGCTTAATAACTTGTACCTTGAGCTTTTAATGATTTGTATATTGATTTGGAGAGAAAATATAATTCAAATATTGTGCATTGATACTTGTATACATGCTTTAAAGGCTTGTACATTCATTTTATATGTATACATTACATATAATTAGGGTTTGATATAAACGTTAATGTTTAATGCTTGTTTTGAGATAACGTTTTGAAAAGTATGTTAAATGGATAATGTACTTGGTAAAATGATATTAAGATATAGACTTGACATATTAGGATGTTTACATGATGTAAACATAGATAGAGATGGCATTGATAGAGGTTGCGTGAGCTCGTTTACTTTAGAGATGCAAGTTACGTTGCATAATGAGATAAAGCAAAAAGATTCTCTGTAAGAAGGTGATATATTTATAATAGATGGATATTACATTGAATCTAATTTAATAGATGGAAAATTACATTGATGAAAATTGCGGGTTGTTATAAAGGTCCCTCAAATACCAAAGAAAATAGGATCATGGATCTAAAACTTGAGTATCCAACTTTCAGGGCAAAGTCTACCGAAGGTCTCTCATAGACCTACGCCCGCTATAAGACCCTGCTCAATGAGCTTGTCAATGATGATGTTAACCTCTCTAAATACAAAATCAATGTTGGTTTCATGAACAGTCTCCCTAAGAAGTGGCTAACCTTCTCTCAGGGACTGAGGAATGCCAATCATACTTAGACCATTGACCTTGCAGATATCTATAGAAGGTTTGTCTATGAGGATAATCTGATCCAAAGAAGGTATCTAGACACCAAAAAGGCCCTCATTACCACTTCCTCAAGCACTCTAATTTCTACTGCCTTCTTCTCTAACAATGTCATTCAGGATTTCCAAGAAAATTCTGATGAAGAAGTAGATGAAAGGACTAGTGAGCAGTATCTAAGAGACTTAGATATTGAGTATCATGAAAGAGCCCTTTTGGCAAACTCAAAACATTTTATAAAAAGAAGAAACAATTTCTCAGGTCAAAAGGCAAATGAAAATACTGAATGTTACAAATGTGACAACAAAGGTTATTTTGCAAGAGACTGTTTTTCTAAAACATCTGAACCTTCTTACAAATCACCAGTGAATAATTACTCATCAGTGTCTAAAGGCTTTCAACCAAAGTTTACTTCAAAACGTATTCAGTTTTCTTCTAACTCACATAATCAAGCTGATCCAAAGTTTCAGAAAGATCACAAGGCTGAGTATAAGAAGATGAAAGCTAAGCTTGCACTCCTTGAGGCAAGTCCCTCAAGTTCTCAGAACCCAAAGACCTTCTAACCAAAGAACAAAGGTTTAGTCGCTGAAACCTTTGATTGGTATGAGGAAGAGGTCTCTAATGAGGAATAAGTCACTCTGGTCAAGGTACTGATGGCTCTAGCTGATGATGAGCTCACTGTTAGAAAGAGTCATGCTCGTAATGGTGAATGGGTCAACATAACCATGAGAAAGGTAAACACTTTTCTCTCAATGGATAAAGATGCCGATTGGTAAAATTACCGAAAGTATATCAACATTGATCTTAAGCTTGTTGAAGAGCAACGATTAAACTTACTTTCTAAGTATAACAAAATGGTTTTTGAATTAAACAAGTGTAGAGATGAATTGCTAATCTTAAAACAAGCGAAGCTTGATGCTGTTACTTTTTAAATTCAAAACACTAAACTTATAAAGTTAAATCATGCTCTTTAAGAACAACTTAAAGAGGAGAAAAAGATCAATGAAAAATGGCTAACCAGCTCAAAAAAGGTTAGTCAATGCATTAGTGAGCAAATTCCTCACCAAAAGAAGAAAGTTCTTGGTGGTGAATTACTCACTGAGTCATCATCTAAAAAGAATGAAAATGAAAATCTTTTCATGGGGGTATGACTAGGAAATTGTTCCAAAAACCAATGACTGGGTTGAGAGACTCAATCCTGACAGCAAACTTCTAAACTTTAATACTGGAAGAATTCTAGTCCCTAAAAGTCAAGCTGTCAATGAGTCTCTTGAAACTTCAAATACCCCTGAATCATCCAAAGATTCTAGAACTGAATTCCTTACTCTACTACCTCCACTAAAAATAATAAAGGGAGCTTCACCAAGCTCAGAGGTAATGCCATTGACCTTTCAACCCCACTTTCCAAAAGAGAGACCATGCTTATGTATCATGAAACACACAAAGACTGAAACACAGGATTTGTCTAACAAAAGTGTTTCAGGAACTGTCACTATTAGTGAATCTAAACAAACCACACCTTCAGTTCCTACTGAAGTCAAAGACACTGAACAAGAGTCAAAATTAAATGAATTAACTAAACTTGTTTAGATGTTAATAGATGAGAAGGTCAACTCTGACCAAAAGACTCAAAAATCAAATTCAAAGATTCAAAAGGCTGAGTCATCCAAAATCAGTGGATTCATCTAAAATAAGTCAAGACTCTAAACCCAAAGTTCAGAGTACTGGCTCTTTAAAATTACTCAGGCCCAAGCCTATTCAAAAGCCACAACTTAAGTGTGAACTCTGTCACTATACCAATCATTAAACTAATGATTGCTATAGGATTCTCTACTGCATGATATGCAAAAAGGAGGATCATAGGACCTCAGATCATGAGATGTATATTGCTTCACTAAAAAGAAGTGAGCACTACAAGGCTCAGCCTTATCAATATGCATCTTCTTCCAAGCAGATCCTGAAAGCAAAGGCAAAGCCTTTCCCACCATGCACACACTGTGGTTTTAATGATAATATACCTGATGATTGTAGAAACTACCCTGAGTGTGAAATCTGTGGAAGCTATGATCACTCTACCTCAGGACATAATCGTGTTATTCAGATTAGAGGAGGAGTACTAGCTGAATCCTCTCAGTCTAATGAGTCCTTAATTGGGGTAAAGTGTAATACATGTGGAAGCACTGTACACTCTACCTCTGACCACAATTGTAACACCCCCAAATTGGGTCGCAGCGGAATAAGGGTCCGGGGCGTGTTACTTCATAGATCAATAACACAAGATGTATATAGAACGACCAAAAAGTCGTTTAAAACTAATACATTAGATTTATCAAAGTATTTGTTACATAAGCCGAAGCTTCACTTGTCCATTTGTTCAAAATACAAAGATTTCTAGCCCATAACAGTTATACAAAATGTAATGCGACAAAATCTTTAATGCATGATATCCAAATCAAAACCACCAATGTATCCCTTGCACCTCGTGCTTACTGATCCCCTGAAAAACATTGCTTTAAAACGTCAACAATAATGTTGGTGAATTCATAGGTTTGATAAATCATATATTGTAGGACCACAAGATTTCCCAAGTGTATGATAATGCAACAGATGCAGACATCATATAAATGTAATTACGTTGCCCTAAGCTCATGACACTGAAGCTCGACATAAATGAATACCATATAAATGGCCTACATTGCCCGTGATGATGTTCTAACCCGCAACATCCTATGTTCGACATGGTATACGTTCATTTTCCTAGTGATAGCTAATCACCCGAACGGGGATGTCAATCCCAATAGATCTATTCATAACATTCACGCTCACAATCCAGTAACTGACAGTTCATGATAATGGGCTCAACTAGGGTTATCGCTACTTAGGCAACACATAATCATATTATGAAACTTAACCACTTGTGTCCAGTTATAAAACATTGCATGTTTCTCACCCCAAAAACTTGTAAAACAAATCATGTAAAACGTGGGGCTATAAACTCACCTTGAGTGAGCGAATAACAAGAATATCACAGATAATGCGTCACGTAAATCGTCAGATGCAACCTATTTAAATTTAGGTCGTATAAGTACTAATCACATTAGGTAATTACCACCATGCATAATTCTATATAGCTAATCACTATCTAATTGTTTTGGAAAAGTCGTGTTTAATAAGTTAAAACGTTTATAATTACCGTTGTAGTAAAACTGGCGTAACTTTCGCGTTTTAAGCCCGATTTTGACGTTTCTTATGCCCCCGCTTTCGTATTAGGACGAGTTATCATAATTTGACATTTTCATATTTTTGATCCGCTGATGAACAGTAATTTTTACTGTTCACAATAGTTATAAAGTTATTTTTATAGTTTTAGTTATCGTAAAACTCGTATACGTCGTATTTTATTCGTTATAGCTCCGTTTTTAGCGATTTTTTCGAGTACGTTCTCGTAATTGAAAGTTCTATTTATTTATGAGGTTCACAAAAATAAAAGTTTATGTCATGAATAGTAACTTTTATAAAAATTGTTTTATAAAAGTATTAATTGTCGTAAACTCGCGAAATTCATAACTCATTCGTTATTAATTGAAAATTTTCGTTTCTTATCAATTTAGAATCCTAAAAATATGTGTAATTTGTTAAAAATACTAAACTTTCTGTTTTATATAATTTTTATAAATTGTTTTATAAAAATTCTTTTATAATTCCGTTTATTTATCGTATAACTTGTTTTTACCGTAACTTTTTCGTTATTTATCCGTTTTTCAAGTTTCTTAGCTTTTTGGAATCGTCATGAGATGTACTATTTTATAAAAATATAAAGTGGATATGTTTATTTTCGAATTTTGGACAGAAAGTTTGAATGGCTTTGTTAAGTCCATAACTAACCTTATTTTTATACTTTCCCACTTTTGTATTCTACCACAAATCTTATATACCATATATGTTATATATCATACATATATTAGAGTCCATAGTTCCATATATTGTCCATTTGTCCAAGTTACCAAGATGTACAAGTCATAAACATCTCATGAAAACATAAACTTTACTTAAGTACCTTTTAACTACAAGTTCCTACTTGAACTTTTTATACATTAACCAAGTGTGTACAAGATTTATACTTCCAATATAATTTTATTTTAGTGATCATATAACATCACTAAAAGTCCATAAATAAGATTAACATGTCATTTGCATTTCTTTTACTTGTAACATATTAAGTTAACTTTATAAACCTGAATTTGTATTCATCCATTTTTACACCAAAACAACATGGTACAATCCTTTTACATCCATTTTAACATGATCTCATTAACATCATAATATGTTTAAAAGTAAACAAATCCATAATTACAAGTAAAAATCCTTTTTACATGTTAAAAAGTCCTAAATGGTGATTTTGCTATAAAGACTAACATATGCATAAAAACTCATGAAATGAAAAGATAAAGGTGCTAGATAACCTTAATGATGAATGATGATGTTGTGAAATAAGAGCTAAACCCTTGCTTAGACTTAAAACCAAAGCTAGCAACCAAGAAAACCGTAGTTTTCCCTATAAAACCCTAACTTTCCTTTCTTGCTTTCACACTTGTAAATGGTTAATCAATGCTTCAAATCATCTTGAGGTATCTTAGATATAATGTAGGTATGCTTGTATATGTGGTAGAAAAATTGGTATGGATTTATTAAAAGGGGTGTTTCAAGCCGTGGCCTAATAGGGAGAAAAAGGAAGAGTTTTTGATTTCTTTTCTAAGTGTTTTTTGTTGTATGAGTTCTTACCACATGAATACTTGTATATATGAGAGTTAGTTAGTCAAAAAGAATGCAATAGTGGTCTTAAAGACATAAGGAGGGTCTTAGGGAAGTTGGTTTTGGTCAAAGAAACAAGGTATGGCTAGGTTTAATGGTGTAGTGAAGTACAAAGACTAACTTGTAAGATTTTTCTCATATTTCTTGTATAAACTCCACTAAATCTGGCCTATGTACGATATATATGATATATTTTTGTAATTTTTATGTATTGGGTATAAAAGTGGGTATTTGTTGAAGCGTAGAAAAGTTTTGGTGGTTTCGGGAATGCTTAAACGCATTTTATCGCGAAACGTATACACTTTACGTATCAGATAAAAATAAAATGAACAAAGGCCATAATTATTCTCAAAATAATTATTTAATACTTGATTGATGTAAACACTTAATTGTTTGATGCCCGTTTACATTGCACGCTAATTTTTAGCTTATGCGATTTAACTTAACGTTTATGATTTAAGGCAAACGCGTACAATACAAAAGATAAATTGTAGATTTATCGACGTCGTCAATGACTTGAAAACATAGGGTGTTATAGACTTCCCCCGTTAAACGAGCCTTGTCCTCAAGGTTCACGATGCAGCACTTGACGACGGTGCGATCTTGTTGAAGAGGTGTGGGTGTTTCTTCTTAAATTGGTCTTCACGTTCCCACGTGAACTCAGGACCTCTCTTGGAGTTCCATCGAACCTTAATTAATGGAATGCGGCTTTGCTTTAACCGTTTAACTTCACGGTCCATGATCTCAACGGGTTCCTCCACAAACTGAAGCTTGTCATCAAAATGAAGTCCATCCAACGGAACGGCTAACGGTTCTTCGGCATAGCACTTTTTCAAGTTGGATACATGAAATGTATTGTGAACCCTGCTTAGTTCTTCTGGAAGCTCGAGTTTGTTAGCAACCTCTCCAACCTTTCCTAACACCTTGAAAGGTCCAATATACCTGTGGTTTAACTTCCCCCATTTGCCAAAACGTACGACCCCTTTCCAAGGCGAAACTTTAAGCATAACTTTATCCCCGACTTGGAATTCCATCGGTTTACGCTTCAGATCGGCGTAACTCTTCTGTCGATCACGAGCGGCTTGCATCCTTTGCTTGATTTGGACGATTTTCTCAGTCGTCTCTTGAATTAGTTCTGGACCGAGGATTTGAGCTTCTCCAACTTCGGTCCAACAAACAGGTGAACGACACTTTCGACCATAAAGTGCTTCGAATGGTGCGGCCTTGATGCTAGCGTGATAGCTATTGTTATAAGAGAATTCAACTAACGGTAAGTGATTAACCCAACCTTTTCCGAAATCGATCACGCAAGCACGCAACATATCCTCGAGAGTTTGAATGCCCCTTAGGGTAAATTGCCTCAATGGTAGTACAATAAAAGGAAACCAACTCAAAGTTAGACGCTCTTATCATAACGTTTCCCTGACGAAAACACATAATCTCATAGATTAAGGTTATATCTGAAACAACCTTAGCAGACATATTTACAAATATATATATTCAAGTTTAGAATTCATTGTTCTTCGTTAGTAAAATTATGGCAAGTTAGATTCCCATAAACTATGAAGTAATCACCAATCATATTATTCTCACGTTTTGCTCTTATAGTTAGTTTAGATTTATCCAGGTTAACTAAGCTTTAACAAGCTAAGAAGATCTGTTTATTTGGGACTTCACAAGTGGTATCAGAGCCTGTAGAGAAACTTTGAATAAGAAGAAATTTATCAGATCTAGATCTCTTCCTATAATACACAATGTCTGGTGAAGAACCTGCAACACAAAGAGCACCAAGAAATCAAGGGAACAGGAATGGAGATGCAGGGTATAGGAGCAGGGACAACACCAGAAGGACTATACTAGTGGAGACCTCTGATGCATTGGTTGTTCAGGACGATGCTTTGATTATCTAAGATGGACTGGGACATGACTGGAGTTATATAGCTCAAGATGAACCAACTGAGTTTGCTCTCATGACCTATACTGCAAACTCCTCAGGGTCTGACACAGAGGTACAATCTTGTTCTAAAAACTGTGTGAAAACATATGAAAAACTTCAAAAATAGTTTGATGAACAGCGACAAACTCTTAGTAAGGCTAATCTAGAAATTATAGCTTATTAATTAGGCCTAGAATCAGTAGAAGCTCAATTAGTTGTTCATCAGAAAAATGAAGTTGTCTATGAAGAAAAGATTGCAGTCTTAAAATTTGAAGTAAAAGACAAAAGTAATGCTGTCACTAGACTTAAAATCAGTTAGATGAAACCTTAAGAGAAAAAGATAAATTAAAAGCTAAACTAGAACAGTTTGAAACCTCTTCTAAAAACTTAAATAAACTGATTAATAGTCAACTGAGTGCTAAAGATAAAACCGGTCTAGGATATGGAGATCAATTAAATGAAAATGATTCAAGTGGTAGTGAATTGTTTAATAGTGTATTTGATAATCATTCAAGTGATGGAGATGACAATCAAACAAATGATAGGTTCAAAAAGGATAATGGATATCATGCTGTTTCGCCTCCTTTAACTGGGAACTACATACCTCCACTAGCTGACCTATCTTTTGCAGGATTGGATGATTATGTTTATAGGCCTATATCAAATAAGACTAGTGCTAGTGTGTCTCAAGTTGAAGCAAATATCACTCCACCTAGCAATGCTAGTGTAGAAATGCCTAGAGTTAAATCTGTTAGGCCTAGTAGAGTTATCATTGAAGATTGGGTTAGTGATGATGAGGACATTTTTCAATCTAATGATTTACAAGCAACAGACAAACCTAGTCTTAAAAGGATTGAGTTTACTAATGCTAGGAATGAATCTGTTAAACCTAAACAAGCTGAAAAACCTAGGATAATCACTCAAAATCCTAAGGTAGATAGAAGAGATTGGAATGAGAAAATGACTCAAAAACTGGGGTTAGGATTTGGGTTTACAAAGAAAGCTTGTTTTGTTTGTGGCAGTTATAGCCATCTAATAAAAGACTATGATTTTCATGAAAAGAGAATGGCTAACAAATCTGTTTTGAAAGACATGGGAAAAGTTACTGGTCATAGGGAAGTTAGACCAGTTTAGAACAACACTCAGAGAATAAATCATCAAAATAAATTTGTTCCATCTGCAGTCTTGACAAGGTTTGGAAGAGTACCAGTTAGTGCTGCCAAGCAAAGCTCTCTAAGAGCAACATCATCAACTAGTACATTCAGACCAGTTAATACTGCTACCCATACAAATAGAGTGAATGTTTCAAAATTAAGAACAAATGCTTTTCATAAGTCTCATTCACCTATTAGAAGGACTTTTTATAAATCAACAGCATCAAATACTAGGATTTTAAATGAAAAAGTTAATACTGTCAGAGTAAATGGTGTTAATACTGCTAGGAAAATAGCAGTTAATGCTGTTAAGGGAAATGAGGTCACTGATGTTAAGGCATTAGCAGGTTGTGTTTGGAGACCTAAAATGACTAATTTAAACAATGTCTCCAAAGACAATAGTGGATCATAGGTCTCAAAAAGAGTAAATAATATAGATCCACAAGGCAGACTCAAGTTAGTAATGGCTTGGGTCCCCAAGAGACACTGACTCTCTTACTTTTGTGCCAGGAAATCCACAAAAAGCTTTGAAGAACAAAGGAATATTTGACAGTAGATGTTCCAGGCATATGACAGGGAACAAAGCCTTCCTTACTGACTATCAAGACATTAATGGAGGTTTTGTTGCTTTTGGTGGAAGTGCTAGAGGTGGTAAGATAACAAGAAAAAGAAAGATAATAACGTATAAGTTATACTTTGAAGATGTGTTTTTTGTCAAAGGACTAAAGTTTAATCTTTTTCTGTCTCACAAATGTGTGACAAGAAAAACAGTGTTCTTTTTACTGAAACTGAATGTCTTGTTTTGTCTCCTGATTTTAAGCTACTTGATGAAAGCCAAGTACTGCTTAGAGTTCCCAGCCAAAGCAATATGTACAGCTTTGATTTAAAGAATGTTGTTCCTTCTATAGATTTAACTTGTTTGTTTGCAAAAGCCATAATTGATGAGTCTAAATTATGGCATAAGAGGCTGGGTCATGTGACCTTTAAAACAATGAATAAACTTGTGAAGGGAAACCTTGTAAGAGGTCTTCCTTCAAAGATTTTTAACAATGACCATACTTGTGTTGCTTGTCAGAAGGGAAAGCAACACAAGGCTTCCTGTAAGGCTAAACTTATGAGCTCTATCAGCCAACCCTTACAGATGTTGCATATGGACTTGTTTGGTCCAACATCTATTAGGAGTATCAACCATAAGACATATTGCCTTGTAGTGACTGATGACTTTAGCAGGTTTAGCTGGGTTTTCTTCTTAGCCTCAAAGGATGAGACTAGTGGGATTCTTAAGAGATTTATATATAGACAATGAAAACCAATTAAAACATAGGGTTAAGTAATCAGGAATGTATACATGGGACATAATTCAAAAACAAGGAAATGAATGAATTCTATGGATTAAAAGGGATAAAAAGGGAATTTAGTGTTGCCAGAACTCCACAACAAAATGGAGTTGCTGAGAGAAAGAACATGACTCTGATTGAGGCAGCTAGGACTATGCTAGCAGACTTACTTCTACCTACTGTATTTTGGGCTAAAGCAGTTAATACTGCTTGTTATGTTCTAAATAGGGTTTTAGTGACTAAGCCTCATAACAAGACATCCTATAAACTTATAATTGACAGACCACCAAACATAAGTTTCATGAGACCTTTTGGATGTCTTGTTACTATTCTAAATACCTAATATTTGCTAAAACACACATCTTTTGTAACCCGTTAAACACTATTAATTGGACTAAAAATGCTAAAATGCGCTTAATTATATTACAAATATGTTTGTTTGGTATTTTTATGTCTTGTAGGTAAAAATGATTGAAAACGGTACAAAAACGAGAATTATCAAGCTTAATTTGGTCAAGTCTAATTATTACTCAAGCTAAGATGAAGTCGTGAAAAGTCCCTGAGCATACCAGTAGAAAGAGCATGGAAAAATGAGTCCAACGGTGCCCTCGGATATTATAGGGCTAGCCCATTATGATCTTAGTCCATTATTAATCATCAAAGCCTACTTTAGACCCAAATCAAAAATGTGGAATCTGATGTATATATTACGTGACAAGGAATTAAATCAAATGAAGGCATGTGCTATCCCACTCAATGTATGTAGGGCGAATGATTGTAGGACACGTGGTGGATCAAAAGTGATATATCTTTATTTCATTTCAAATTGGCAACATATAAAAGAATGAATCGTACAAACCATAATCAATGCGTATGAATGAAGCCATGAGAAGAGCCACGTGTCACTCGTCCACCGGCTGGATCTATTTTTTATGCAGCTCACGATCCGAGGGCATACCTTTCCAAGCTAATGATTGGCTGAGTTATTACTCAATGATTGGGTCCAAATTTACAACATTACCCCTTTTTCCCCTATAAAACACCATCCACTCCCCTCATTTTTACACACCTAGGCTTTTAGTTTTTCTTAGTTTAGCTTTTTAGTTTTAGCTTATTTTCATTTTAGATTAGCTTATTTTTGATTTCTAGCTTATTGTAACTCGTTTTAATCTTCAGCTTATTGAGATATTGTACCAAGTATGTTTTAAGCTTAATGGAAATCATGGTTTACTTATTATTTTTGCTTACTTGTTAATTTACTGAATTCGCATATGTGCTTATCCATTAAGCTACTTTCGTTAGCTTATTTGCTCAGCTTAATCTTTCAAATCTACTTAAAAGCTTGTAGATCTAATCCTATAAGCTCACACAAGCTTATTTGATTCCATCTAATAGTTTTTAAGTACTTTTCAAAATAATAAGCTCAAATAGCTCGGATATAGCTTACTATTGTGCTTATATTGTCTTTGTTTTGTTAGAAGCTCTTATTTTCTGTTAAGATTAGTTTCTAAATAGATTATTTGGTTTAGAATGAGCTTAAACTGCTAGATCGAACTTTTGTGAACTAATTTGCTTATTCGAATTGTTGTTTGAAGCGTTTATGTGCTTTTAGCTTTTTCAAAGTCCTTGTTGCTGATCTAGTTTGCTTATTCAACTAGATAAATGCTTATTTGGTTTGCATTTTGGCTCATTTAGTGTAGATCTCATTATAGCTTATTTTTCTTTTAGCTTATTATCGTTGATTTTTGCTTATCTAGTTCTCATTTCATTTGGGAAAATCTTTTCTCGTAGGTCTAAATGCACTAGCTTATTTAGGGAAATAGCTTATTCGTATGCACTTATTCGAACCTCAGCTTAATTGATAAATTGTTTTCCATTTAGCTTCTTATTTGCGTTCGGTTTGTAAGAATTAATTTGGACTGCGTTTGATTCTTTGGGCTTTGTTTGTTACTGGTTTGTTTGATTTACTTAGGCCCTAGCTAGAAATTGGGCCACGTTAATCTTTTGGGACTCGTTTGGATTTATGGTTAGTAGTCAGACTTAAATTCATTTGGGCCATGCTCGTTTGTGAAATAGAATAGAAAGTTGGAATGTTTAAAAGTAATATAAAATTATGTTTATGCTTTGTTTTGCTTTTGACTTTTGGTACCGGTCTACTCACGAGGCGCGGAGCTTAAGGGTTTATTTAGCTAGACCGAATTTGATTATTTGTTTTAGCTAAATAAATCGGGTGGTATTCATTTTATTGCGGCTCTTCATTTCGGTTCCATTTTCTATCTCTTTTCAATACATTAGTATAGATTTATTTAGTTTGAATTTAATATGTTTGCCTATTTGATTAATATGAGTAGTGAGTAGATTTAATTAGTGCTTGTTAAGTGATTTAGAGATTTGGGAATTAAGTGTGGATTTGAAAAAGGGTTTAATTAAGAAATAATCTTCGATTATTTAGATTTATAGTTTGAATGTTTCAAAGGGCAAAAGCCGAAGAAATAGTCAAACTAGACATCTAGTAATTAATACCTTTTTAAGAGATTTTTGTCAAAATAAACCAACGTTGTGAGATAATTATCTTTTCTAAGGAAATTAATTCGTTAATAAACCTTAATTCACACTTGATGAACTTTTCACGTCACTTAGCAAGCATACTAGTCATTTATATCTTTTAGATCAATTTTAGTTTAATCTTTTAGTTTTTAATCTTAGAATTAATATTAGTTTAATTTTTAGTATAAAAATAGTTTAAAACCAAAACCAAAAACTTGAATGACAATCAAGCTCGATTTACAACTTGAACGTAGATTTCCATTCACCTCTCACCGAGGAAAACGATACCCGTGTTGATTACTTATTATTCTTTCCTAAGAATAATTTGTATGATACTTAGCTTGCGTATACGTATATGTATTTTATAAATATATATATTATATATCTGAGGGTTTATTTGATAAACGCGTTGAAAAACGACCAACATCAAAATGGCGCCGCTGCCGGGGAGAGGTGTAGCGATTTTTACGGGATTGTTTGTGTTCGAGCCTTGAAGATCCTTTCTTCGGAAAGTTTATTTTCGTTCTTATAAAAAATATAAAAATCCAAAAATATTTTTCTTCTTATTTTATTTTTCCTTTTCTTTTATAAATATTAAAAATACCAAAAATATTTTTATTAATATTATTTTTATAAAATTTTCAAAAATAATCTTCTCTATCCTCTTATTCATTTAATTCTTATCTTCTTTACCCTCTTATCCGTTTAATTCTTCGACATGTCTTCGTATAACCATTTTGGTTGCTCGTGGTGTGGAGGTCCGTTTAATGGTGGAAACTGTCCGAGCTGTAGCAATGTAGGATCCAGAAATGAGTTTGTCTATGACCCAAATCCTTATTCTTATGATGAAACACCGAACTTCTTCAACCAACCTCCATAATACCTATACGAGACATACTCGTGTAAATTTTGTAGAGGGAATTCTCATCCGGGTTACGATTGTCAAACAGGGAACACACCCGTCTTTGATCAGGGTCCCTGTTACAATCAAGACTTTGAATTTAACCAACCTCTACATTATTTTCCGAGTTAACCACAACAATTTCCTTGTGAAAATTGCGGGGTTCTTCATGACAATTTTCAGTGTCAACCGATGAACCAAAATTTTAATTATTCTAATTCTTTCGGTCTTGACCAAATTCAACCCCCGCACTTTTCTATCATTCAACTTCTTGAAATCGAGAGGATTAATAAAGAGGAGAGTTTTAAAAAGAAAGACGTGAGTATAGAAGAAATTATAAGTGAGAAGCGGTTGATTGATGACGAAATAAAAGATATCACGAATGATTTGAGTTATAAAAGATTTCGAGGTGAGAAGATTGATGATGAATATGAAAGAGATTGTGAGATTAAAATTAATCAACTCTTACAAGATTACAATGGTTTGGATATCGAGATGCGGAAAAAGGAGAGCGTTTTAATGGAAGAAAAGTATCTTGCCGCTTCACAACGTATTAAATCTATTTGTAATTATGATGACAACGAGGATGATTCTATTCCTTTGAGAGATATTATTGCTCGATATTCTCCGTCTGTTGCTATCACATCTTCCCCTCCCATCTTACCGACTAGAGAACCTGAGGACTCTCTCTTAATAGGGGACGAGCATCTTGACACTATTCCTAAAATGGAATCAGACGAATTAATAAAGTCTAGTGTTGAGAACCTTGTCCCAATCCCAAGTGAGTCCGAGGTTACTTCCGACAATGAAAGTGAGTGTGATATGCCAGTTTGTGATGATTTTACGACTTTCTCGAATCCTCTCTTTGATTCAAACGACGATTTCACCTCTAGTGATGACGAGTCACTTTCTGATGAGGACGTTCCGATGGAAAATTTCAAAATTTATTCGAACCCTCTTTTTGATGATGAAGAAATCATTTCTCCAAAGATTGATCCGCATTATTTCAATGCCGAGTCTAATCTTATCGAATCTTTGCTTAACCGTGATATTTTAATTGATTCTTCACCTAAGTTTGATTATCTTCTCGAGGAGTTCTCCGGTGAACTCGCTCATATCGATCCAATTCCACCGGGAATTGAGAAAGCCGACTTTGATCTAGAGGAAGAAATCCGTCTTGTTGAGAATTTGTTGTATGATAATTCATCTCCACGACCGCCGGAAGAACTTAATTTGGAAATTGCTGATACGATTCTTGAGTCTCTCTCTCCATCTCCTATCCTCGTTGAGGATAGTGACTCTCATATGGAGGAGATCGACTTATTTCTTGCTACAAATGACTCGATGCCACCGGGCATTGAGGATGACGATTATGACTCGGAAGGGGATTTGTTTTCTTGAAGAATTGATTAATAATGATTTCCTTCTCCTTCCCGAAAATGAGTCATCTAACCTTGATCATTTTAATGATTCGTCACTTTCTCGTCCTCCTTCGGAACCACCGGATGTTGAGATTTGCTTTAATTTTGAGCCTGATACGGGTGTTGTGACTACCAAAGTGGTGGAGGGTATTTTTGAACACTATGTTCTTATGCCTAATATTTTGCCCACCCTTTCACCTTTGATCTGGATTTGGACTTCACTCTTTCTCATGATTCCCTCGGATTCGGAGGAAACAAAGATTTTTTGATCCAGGGATATTCGTTGAAGTCCAATCTTAATAGACCTTTTATCATGGGATGGATGAATTTTTCTATCTTCATTCATCCATGATCCGCTTTGTCCTGTGTTTGACCTTTTGCTTCAGTTTTGTCGAAAAACGAGTCAAAGGTGTTTAATCATGGTATCATTTCTTCCTCTATTATCTCATCGGGGCGAAATCACTTCTAATCTTTCTAAGAGCTCGATGATGAATTTTTATGAAGGGGACATTCCTCACTTAGATTAGATGTCCCGTTTCTCCATTTCTATCCTCCTTGACCAGCTCAAGTATGGGGGATCAAGTCAGGCTCAAGACCGGTTAACAAAAACCAAGCGCTTCTCGGGAGGAACCAGTGTCTTGTCTTTCTTTCTATTTTCTTGATTAATAAGTGAGTGTGATTTTATAGCCCAAGTGTGGGGGCGTGCTTCTTTCTATGGTATGTGGTATTGTTTTTGTAAGATTCAATGAAGACCCGTGCTTGTTTGCAATCCTCCAATCATTCGGTCTTTGATCTTTTGCTTATTTTGGAATCCTCAATCCTGATCATGTATATATATTGTTTCCCCTTTCACACTTGGAATTTTTCGTATTTGCCTTTTTCATTCCTAAGTGTGGGGGTAAAACCTGACATTTTTGAAACATTCAAGGCCAAGGTTTCCATTCTAAGTGTGGGGACGGTGTATACTGGAGGGATTCTATCGAAATGTGATCTTACATGTGCCTTGCTGTGTCCCTCGCAACCTCGTTTTGGCTAAACTTCTAAATTTTTAAGTCTTAATATCTAGTTTATTGTTCATGTTTAAAAAAATTGTGTGTAGAAAAATGTTAAAATATAAATAGTTAGTTGGAAAAAAAAGTTTTGACACGAATGTAGGCTTTAGGTTGGTGAGAACGAAAAGTAAATTTTGACCCGACCGGTTTTATATTTTAGCTTTCTCTTTAATTTTATATAGATTGATTTTTGCTAATCTTTTATACAAGGAACTATAAAAAGCGAGTCTAGCTTGAAAAAGCCAAGACTTTGCAAGTTCCCATAATTGATTTTAAATATTCAAAGATCGATTTATTAGGCTATGTATTCATGAGTTTCTTTATTAGAAATTTTAAACTGTGAAGAACAAGAGATGATAGAGTAGAGTATAAGTTTTGATGTTAAACGTAGAATATTTAGATTTCTTAATTGTTGGCTTTTTGCTCCCTCAGCTTATAAATGTTATATAATTGGTAAATAAATTAATGTTCTTTGGTTTTTGCGATTCTTGGTTTAAATCACTTCGTAGAGATTCCTGCTGGTGAAAGTAAGGTACACATCAAGGTTTTGTCAGTGTTGTGGGGAAATAGACTCCTAGACCATGGCCGGCTCGCATACCGATGTGGCAGTTGTTAAAAGACCACGGGACTTGAAATTTTGGCTATAATAATAATAATGTAATAAACCAAAGCCGAAATAAGACTTCTGGATCATGGTCGGCTCGCATACCGATGTGACAGTCGTTTAAAGGGTAGAGGTAATAAAAATAACAATAAAAACTGTGGGATGATAAAAGTTTACTACCTCTTGCCGGCTCACAACCGATGTGGTAGTCTTCTAAATAAGGCACATAGTAATAATAATCCGAGACTGATAAAAGTTTGAGATCTTGCCAGCATCACAAACAGATGTTGCATCTTTCTAAAAGGTCGAGGAATAGTACAGGTCGAAATATGTTTGTGCATCTTACCGGTCACAAAACGTGTTGCGCCTTCTTAAGGACCGAGTTTAATATTGTTGCAATAATATAAGTATAAGCCAAATTTCGACTCTGGGGTTATCTAAATAAAGCCTTTGTCTCTGGACTCGTAGTTGAGTTGTTTCGGATGAAATAAAAAGGATTACCCCTAAATCATGTGAATTTCAAACCTCAATGTAGACTTTATTTTCACCACATCGTCTCTTTAGGAAATGATTTTAAACTATTAATGGTCTAAACCGGGTTTTACTTTA
Source organism: Tanacetum coccineum (assembly GCA_026074375.1). Classification (NCBI taxonomy): domain Eukaryota; kingdom Viridiplantae; phylum Streptophyta; class Magnoliopsida; order Asterales; family Asteraceae; genus Tanacetum; species Tanacetum coccineum. The sequence continues at coordinate 21,035 of BQNB010093525.1, forward strand.
GTAATAAGACATAATTTATTGTCACTAAGTATAATATAAATTCCTTAGGAGGAAAATTAGAAATAGGAAGAAAAGTAATACACATTTAGCTTTTTTGAGTAGTGTTAGATCATACTTGTAATTTACAATGATCTTGTTTTTAAGTTGGCGTGGAGAAGGGAAAGTCGGTGGACGATTAAATTTATCATTTGGACACTTTTTGTGCCTTTTGTTCCATGATCCTAAAAGTTATCAATGAATAATGAAACCAATACATTATGTCACACATGAATAAGTTGTAAGTTGTAAATGATGAAAATCATAAAATAAAAATAAAATAAAATAAAAATAAAAAAGTAAAAAAAATAAAAATAAAAATAAATAAATAAATAAATAAAACATTCAAAATAAGTGGTTAAAACGGGGGTGCTTGTGAATTAAATGATTTTTGAACCTTTTAATGGACATTTTCTGTTCTTGTTTGATTGTGAAAGGGTTATAAGTTAAAAGGGGATACAATTATTTATTTTCGGGTATTGTTTTATTTACATTGCGTGTGGGACCATCAATGGTTTAGTATGGGGGAATTTGATGAGTGCTAAAACACACATCATTTGTACCCCGTTAAACACTATTAATTAGACTAAAAATGCTAAAATGCGCTTAATTATATTGCAAATATGTTTGTTTGGTATTTTTATGTCTTGCAGGTAAAAATGATTGAAAACGGTACAAAAACGGGAATTATCAAGCTCAATTTGGTCAAGTCTAATTATTACTCAAGCTAAGATGAAGTCGTGAAAAGTCCCCGAGCATACCAGTAGAAAGAGCACGGAAAAACGAGTCCAACGGTGCCCTCAGATATTATAGGGCCAGCCCGTAACCCACTTAATGGGCCGGGCCAGCCCGTTATGATCTTAGTCCATTATTAATCATCAAAGCCCACTTTAGACCCAAATCAAAAATGTGGAATCTGATGTATATATATGGTTATGACGTCACTTGCACGTGACAAGGAATTAAATCAAATGAAGGCATGTGCTATCCCACTCAACTTATGTAGGGCGAATGGTTGTAGGACACGTGGCGGATCAAAAGTGATATATCTTTATTTCATTTCAAATTGGCAGCATATAAAAGAATGAATCGTACGAACCATAATCAATGCGTATGAATGAAGCCATGAGAAGAGCCACGTGTCACTCGTCCACCGGCTGGATCTATTTTTATGCAGCTCACGATCCGAGGGCATACCTTTCCAAGCCAATGATTGGCTGAGTTATTACTCAATGATTGGGTCCAAATTTACAACATTACCCCTTTTTCCCCTATAAAACACCATCCGCTCCCCTCATTTTAGGACATTGAGGCTTTTAGTTTTTCTTAGTTTAGCTTTTTAGTTTTAGCTTATTTTCATTTTAGATTAACTTATTTTCGATTTCTGGCTTATTGTAACTCCTTTTAATCTTCAGCTTATTGAGATATTGTACCAAGTATGTTTTGAGCTTAATGGAAATCATGATTTGCTTATTATTTTTGCTTACTTGTTAATTTACTCACTTCGCATATGTGCTTATCCATTAAGCTACTTTCGTTAGCTTATTTGCTCAGCTTAATCTTTCAAATCTACTTAAAAGCTTGTAGATCTAATCCTATAAGCTCACACAAGCTTATTTGATTCCATGTCATAGTTTTTAAGCACTTTTCAAAATAATAAGCTCAAATAAGCTCGGATATAGCTTACTATTGTGCTTATATTGTCTTTGTTTTGTTAGAAGCTCTTATTTTCTGTTAAGATTAGTTTCTAAATAGTTTATTTGGTTTAGAATGAGCTTAAACTGCTAGATCGAACTTTTGTGAACTAATTTGCTTATTCGAATTGTTGTTTGAAGCGTTTATGTGCTTTTAGCTTTTTCAAAGTCCTTGTTGCTGATCTAGTTTGCTTATTCAACTAGATGAATGCTTATTTGGTTTGCGTTTTGGCTCATTTAGTGTAGATCTCATTATAGCTTATTTTTCTTTTAGCTTATTATCGTTGATTTTTGCTTATCTAGTTCTCATTTCATTTGGGAAAATCTTTTCTCGTAGGTCTAAATGCACTAGCTTATTTAGGGAAATAGCTTATTCGTATGCACTTATTCGAACCTCCGCTGAATTGATAAATTGTTTTCCATTTAGCTTCTTATTTGCGTTCGGTTTGTAAGAATTATTTTGGGCTGCGTTTGATTCTTTACGCTTTGTTTGTTACTGGTTTGTTTGATTTACTTGGGCCCTAGCTAGAAATTGGGCCACGTTAATCTTTTGGGACTCGTTTGGATTTATGGTTAGTAGTCAGACTTAAATTCATTTGGGCCATGCTCGTTTGTGAAATTGAATAGAAAGTTGGAATGTTTAAAAGTAATATAAAATTGTGTTTATGCTTTGTTTTGTGTTTCGACTTTGGTACAGGTCAACTCATGAGGCGTGGAGCTTACGGATTTATTTAGCTAGATTCGGGTTCTATTTTCTAATCTCTTTTCAATACTTAGAATAGTTTTATTTTATCGTTCCATAATATATTTGCGTATTTGATTTTTGCCATGCTTAGTGTAGATTTATTTTTGTCGTTAAATGCTATGTTTGTTAAATTGAATTTCGTTATGAGTAGTGAGTAAATAACTTGTGTTTGCTAAGTGATTAGTGATTTGGAATTTAAGTGCGGTTTTAAAAAGGTTTAAAAAAATTAATAGTCATTAGAATTTTCCAATTTACATACCGTCATTTACTTTTAATGCAATTTAAATACTTGTCATTTATTTTAAAAAACATTTTACTTTACTTGTCATTTAATTTCTTGAAACTTGTTTTCTAAGGATTTTAATTCGTTAAACCTAAGCCCGCACTTAAGGAACATTTCACGTAACTTAGCAAGCATTTTTGTCATTTATATCTTTTAGATCAATTTTAGTATAATCTTGTAGTTTTAAATCTTAGAATTAATATTAGCTTAATTTTTAGTATAAAAATAGTTTTAAAAAAACAAAACCAAAAACTTGAATTACAATCAAACTCGATTTACAACTTGAACGTAGATTTCCATTCACCTCTCGCTGAGGAGAACGATACCCGTGTTGATTACTTATTATTCTTTCTTAAGAATAATTTGTATGATACTTTGCTTACGTATATGTATTTTATATAAATATATATATTATGTTTGAGGGTTTATTTGATCAACGCGTGTTGAAAAATGACAAACATCACTAGGCTTGGTTCTATACTACTTTAAACAACAAACTAAGAGCAAAGAGAGTAAAAACAGTAGCTAAAATTGACTTGAGCTAAAAGTGCTAATATGACTGAACTAAGGCTAACAGATTCAAACTAATTATTCTAAATCTACTCACAAGCTGATAAACTCTAATCAAAACCTTAAGTCCTTACCACATAAACTTCCAAATGAGATTTAAGTTCAGAACAAAGGACTTAATAACCTTTGACAGCACTAACTATAGTTAGTGTTGTCTAATGCCAAACACCCCTTTATTTTACTTAAATCCATAATTAGCTTATGAAACTCAGAATTAAAGCTCAAACAAGAGAAACCAGATGATAATCAGCTTATAATGAGCCTAATGAACATGTTTAAACAACAAAATAAGCAAAATTAAAAAAACTAATAGTAACTACTAATATTTTTGGATTTTTCACTGTTTTTATAAAACTAACTTGCAGATTAAGATTTAATCTAACTTATGAACTAGATAAGCATTAAACTAAAGTATTAAACAACATTAAGCAAAAATGAACAGTAATAAGCAAATAAAAAGTAGATTTAAGCTAAATTGACAGATAAGCTAGAATAATAAAGGACAGCAAAGAAAATAAAGAAAGGAAAATGAGAAGGTACCTCCACCTCAGCTAAACAGAGGTGAATGCTCTTAATAGAGCTTATACAAACAGCTTAAGCTTATAGCTTAAGCTTATTACCAAATCCTATATTAATCCTAATGTTTGACCATCAAACACTATTACCTACTTAAAAACTCAGCAGCCATCCAATTCCATGGAGTTTTCAAGCTTTTGATGAGCTTTTAGTAGCTTATGTGTGAATTTTGAGCTTATGAAACAGTAAGAGCTTATTTAGATCATTTTAGCATAAAAAGTAAGCTTATTAAAAGACAAATTGCATAATAAGAACACTTAAACTTTCATGAATAGAAAACTGAGTTACAAAATTGAAAATGAAAAGTTACATGAAATGAAAATACAAATAAGCTAAATTGAAATAAGCTAAAATTATTTAAAAACTACTAAAAAGCTAAAAACTATCTAACATCTAACTGTTAGTGAGGAGGGCTCTATTTATAGGAGCTAAGTGGCTTCTAGGTCTCATTAGGACGCTCCTCTTAGTCTTGATCATAGCCCTTGATTCCTTCAAATGATTGGATCTCAATTCATAGCCCTTGGATGAGATTGAGCACATGGATTGCCAAGCTGGCAATCCCATATCTTTGGAGCTCTTGTGCTTTTATTACACTTGTTTTAGTGTAATTTTCCTTCCATTGGTGTGTTTGTTTGTAGCCCGCGTGTCATTCTCTTGTATATCTTGACCAATCAAAAGCATCTTAGTGCCACGTGGATAAGTGAAAGGAGGAGTTTTATCCGTTTGATTTAACTCAGGGTGAAAACGGGAAAGACAATGAACAGTAAATTTAATTCCCACGCCCTTTTTTCTTTATAACGATTTCATTTGACTGAGGGTTAAGGGGGGGTTTGACCTGGGCTTTTGGATTTGGGTCATGAGTTTTGGACTTGGATAATTTCTTGGGCCACGGTTTAAGGATAAAAGGTTTAGTTATTTAGGACATAACGATCGTTAGTCCTAACTTAACAAAGGACTAACGGTGCCATCAATAAGGGTAATTTAGACATTTTCAAGGTTTTTGTTATTTTGTGGTTGACCAAGGTTTGACTGATGTTGACTTTTTGACCATTTTCTAGAAAACTTCCGGCTCTTGTGCACTCGTTCCGTCTCGTGTTCGTTTTTGCCTGGTTTTGACCGTTTTCTTGTGATATTTGTAATATCCGTACATACACACCACAAATAACAAAACAAGCAATATACAAGAATAATTTGTATAATTTGATCATTTAAAGGCCATTTTTGGTATAAAAAGGATATGTGATTTCTCACATATCATAGACCTTCTTCAACTCGAGAAATTATTAAATGATGATCCATCATCTCCTCTCCCTCCGAATGAACTTTATTTTGAGGAACTTAAAATGATTAAATCTTCTATTGATGATCCTCCGGATCTTGAGCTCAAGGATTTACCGTCTCATCTTGAA
>BQNB010093526.1:0-26346 GCA_026074375.1 Tanacetum coccineum
ACGTTGATGCCAAAGGGAATGATTATTAGTAAGTAGGGCAAAGGCTAAGGCGGCAACATGTAAGGGGTATAGATCACCCATGCTGTCACAATGAAGGAGGGTTTGGTGGGTATGATAATCTCGTAAAGTGAAACCCACAGGGACTAATTTTGCAAAAACACAATATACTTCGGGGGACCAAATTTGCCAACTTACCCAAACCTTACCCTGTTAACCTTAAAACAACATTTCCCGCCAAAAGCTCTAAACCCCATTACCACTCACGGGTTTCCTCCCATCTCTTTTACCCTGCAACCCCATCAACACCATGGACAAACCACTCCCCTCACCTCCACTAAACCTCTTTCCACCATGACATGCTGGCAATCCTCACCATTTTCAATAATTAAGCAAATTTCGATGGCTTAGATGACTCAAAAGAAGCACAAGTTGATTTGGATGGCTGAGATTAGCTTTTGGAAAACTCTCACACAACAAAAACACCTTTGAAGTCTCTCACAAAGAAAGCACAGCTGCAAGACCAAGAGAGAAGAATTTCGGCTATAAATAGGACCCTTTTTTAAGCCTTGAAGATATCTTAGCTTATTAGTTTAATTGTCATTTAAATTAAGTCCTTTTTAGCTTATTGTACTTTCTCTATCAGTTTTGTACTATTTTCAAAAGTTTAATGAAAATTTGAGGTGTTTAAGTCAAATTCCAATCTTTAAAGTCCAAGTATTAGGTTGTTAAATTATGTTAAAGCGAGTTCAAAAAGCTCTTAGTATAGCTTATTTATAAGCTTTCTTCATTGAGTAAACTAAAAAGTTAAGTAGAAAATTCAAAAAAAAAAAAATCTCCCAAAATTACCACAGCTTATAATTTGGATGATAAGCCGGATATGGATGGGCTTATGGACTCACTAGCTTGTTAAACACAAGCTAGAGCTTTGTTGATTAAGCTCTAATGAGCATTGATAGCCTTGTTTAGAGCTAAGGCTTGGGTAAGTCCTTTTTCTTTCATTTAAGCTTAATTTAATGCATCAGCTTATTTTCAGCTTATTTGTGCTCATTTTCTGTTTCAAGGTGTTAATTTATGCTTATTAGTGATGTATGAATGTTTTCCTTTGAAACCCATGACTTAAATCTCTCTAAAATCAGCTTAAAAGCCAAAATCAGAAAATAAAGGGGTGTTTGGGATAAGGGTGAAAATGGGTCAAACTGGGTATTGTCATGGGTTGGGTCATTTAGTCAATTTCATTTAGCTAAATCTAGGTCTAATAAGTAGGTTAATTAGGTTTTTATAAGAAAAATCCCAAAAACCAAGTAAAAAATAGCCATGTTGTGAATCTGAGGTTATTTCCTTTTGTAGAATAGCTCATTTTTGATTATTGGCTTAAGTGGTCTTTTGTCCTCATTTACATGTTCATTTTAAGAGTTTTTAATGCAGTAGAGTGTGGTAGTATAAGTGTGAATTTGTGTTTTGTGTTTAGGTAACATCCTGTCAAAGCAGTTTAAGCAGTTTTAGAAGTCACTTTTTAAGCTAAAAGTTAGATAAGCTATATACAGTATTAGGTTCTGACAATGCAAGAATATGGAAAAATGGATTTTTAGTTTTACATAAGCAAAATTCTGGCTTAGTCAGAATTCTTAAAATGCTTTGGAGTCGTTGATTATTGTCTTTATGAGCGTAATAGTCTCTATCTGTTTTTGCCTATTTTTTGCTAATAGGGGGGTACCATTATATTTGCTGCTTTTCTTATTTTTTTAAGCCACATAAATAGCCCACCATAGGGAATGGTTGGGTTGGCAGATAATGAGCTAATTAGATCATTTTGCTCTTTTAAGGGTTAAGCTGATACTAATTGTTATTTGGTATTGATTTCTGCTTATAGGCCTAGATTAGCTTGCCTATGCTTCTTTTTGTCCATCAATGACGTTTAGTCACGTATTAAAGCTTTCTCTGCTTAAGTATACTATTGGCTGAGTACTACTACAAAAGTTAGTATTGCTGTGTTGAATGTCTTTGTTTTAAGCTTAGTTGTTGTAAATGAATAAGTGTTATCCCCCTATTCTTTTTTTAATTACTTTTTTCTTATAGTCTTTTAATGTCCTCTTTTCCTTTTGTATAGGCTTATAAGCTGCTTAAGGGTCTGTTTCAGGATACTATTTTTTATGCCCAAAGTTTTACTTTTGGGCTGGTTAAGTTTAGTGTCTTCCCCTTGTGCATAGCCCAGTATTTTTAGCGCCCATCTTTCTCAGCTTATTTTGTGTTTATGTAGAATTAGCTTTTTTTATACCATTTGTAGATTGCTCATTTAGCATTTATATTAGCACCTAAAAGTTGCCCACGGCTGTTTGGCTCTGTAGCCGACCGCGTTTTGGTCTGAATTTGCTTATTTCAGCTTACTCTCTAGTTTCTTTGTTATCTTATTGTGATTTCTATTATTTTTGGTCGTTGAGTTTTGTTTAGTATTGCTTTTTAGGTTATGATATAAGCCCTTTATTGCTTATGAGGTGTGGCTTTAAGCTATATGTGGAGTGTCTTTTTTGCATTTTTAGTCAAAAATTTAAAGTCATTTGAGCTTTCTATGCTTTTCTGCCTGTTTAGCTTATTAAGTTGCGTGTTTGTTTTGGTCAAATTGCTTTTTAGACAGAAGTCTTCTGTTTTGATCCGCTTAGCTGTATTTTGCCAAAGTTCACTAGTTATTTTTCTTTAAATGCCAAACAGTTGGTTGCATTTGAGACTATAGTGTAAATAAGCTAACTGTTATGCTTATATAGACTCTTATTTTCGTGCTTTGTTACTTTTTGATGGTTTAAATCTTTTTTGTCTTTTTTAAAGTTGCTTATTATAGTCTTTTCAAAAAGTTAAAAAAAATAAGGATATAAAAGCGTTGGGATTAGGAGTGACCCGAGTCGAGCAGTCTCGATCTAGGGACCTCTCCCATATCATACTCAAGTCAGCGTTGTATAGAACAACCCTCTACCGCGATAGCTAATTAGCTCATCCAGGTAAGAGGTTGGTAGTGGTTTAATATTTAGTAGGGTGTACTGAAATGTTTTGGGCTTTAAAGCTTTTGTCAGCCCTCACTTTTAGGCTCTTATTTAACACTGCATTATTGAGATAGAGCTGTGTAAAGTTTTATATCTTTTCATAGGAGCTATTACGCATTCTTTACAGAGTATTTGATTTGTATATTTTTTAGAATTTTTGGTAAAATAGATTTAGTATTTTTTATAGTTTATATTTTTAAGTTAAAATTATAAGACTATACTTTCTTAAATTGAAATAAAAAAGATATCATAAATAAAACTCAAATAGAAGTATTGTCAGAAAAATATAAACTATGTTTTTTAAAAAAAATTCTTTTGTCATATGGTTTCTAGGAAAATATTTGTTTTCTTGTAGGGTACTTTTTTACAACAGGTGTTTACCTTAGATAAAGAAGACGGAGAATTATGGTCCCCGTTTTTCTTTGATGCGTCTTTGGTCAAAACGAAGTCTCCGGTTTATCGATCTGAAGTAGTTCTTTTTAAACTTCGTGTCAAATTATTGTAGTCAATGAGTTGAATTCTATTTTTGAGATGTTTACAAATATATTAGTTTCTGTATAGGTTAAAGCAATAAGATTTAGCGTGTTAATTGAGCCTCCTCATTTTTCGTGCCACGTTTTAGGATTTTAGTTATTATAGTCTTTCAGGATTTTAGCATTTGTAATTTAAATCTGTTTTGATCATGTGATGTTATAACTTGTAGAATTAGAAAGTACGAAGATGTCATATACCAGTTGTCCAGATATAATCAAGCTGATCAAATCATCTCTATCTAGTATATATACATATCGAGTTTTCATTTCCTAAGCCTTAAGTGTTGGGACAATAACGAACAAGGAAATTCAAACTTTCGGGTTTGTAGATAGTGTAGATTATTATTGAGGAAATTTTGACTTCTAGCCATTTGGTCTCAAAGGGCAAATTTGGTTGAGTGTATGGACTATATATATATATATAATATTTAAAAAGTATTATATTATGGAAATACAGAAGATCAAGATACCCTTAATGATGTTTGTGTATAGTATCTGATGATGCACAAAGCAAAACATCGCATCGAAGTCTTAGGTGTAGGCTTGGGTCTCTAAATAACTGATTTTCTAAAGTCCAAAATGATGCAGGGCAATATCATAAATTGGATTACCAGGATAAAGGAGTTTTAGTCGATGTGTGGAGTGCTCAAGGCACATGATCAGAGACATTGTCCTGATCTTATAAGACTATGGAATATATTAATTAATAGTCTAAAAAATGTAATAGATGGTTGGTTATGTTACTTTTTGATAAGGGAACACCTCATCAGATGGAGTAGAGAAAATTCAGTCAGGATAAATGTATCAGAAGTATAATTGTGGAAAAATACTGTGGTAATCTAGATTTTGAAATATGGATTTTGGTGAGAGTGTAAAGTTTATATTATCCTTTTTGTGTCTGTCATACAAATGGTGCGCGAGAAAAGAGAATAGTGTTCATTTATTTTGGAAGCATGAATGTATTTGTTAATAGGTTTATAAATCTGTGAATTTAAGGGTTCTGAAAATTGGATTCTATAAAATTATAAAGTATATATACTAAATATGATCAATTATCTTTTAAGATTACAGGATATAAGTAAAATATAAAATATAAATTTATACAATAAATAATAAAAAAATGTTTTAATTTATTTGATCTTCTTCGATCCATTTCTGTTCTTTGGTTTTGTCTCCAAAACTTAACGTTTATTGATGGAAAGTCAAGTTTACTTACGGAATTCCTAGCAAAAAACAATATGTATAGTGTTGACTTTATAGACACATAGTCTCTTAAATGAGGTTTAACTTGCCTTTTTGCAAAAGACTGTCATATCTTTCTGAACTTATGATTTGGCATAGAAGGCTAGGTCACTTTAAAATTTTAAAACCATAATATAGAATTGGTTGTAATGGAAATTGTGTGTAAGAGGTTACCTTCCATACTGTTGAAATTGATCAAGAATTGTGTTGATGTCAAATGGGAGAGCTCAGAGGCCTCTTGTAAGGTCCAAAATGACAGAGAACTGTATTATCATGTCTTCCTTTACATTGTTGCTCATTATGGACTTTGTTTGGTCCAAATTGTTAAAAAGTTCTCATGAAGAAAATGTTATTGCCTTAGTTGTCATAGAAAACTTTTTGAAAATGATCAAACATGTGTTGCTTGTCAAAAGGGAAAGCAGCACAGAGCCTCTTGTAAGTCCAAAACAGAGAACTCAATCAGTCTTCCTTTACATTTGTTGCATATGGACTTGTTTGGTCCAACATTTGTAAAAAGCCTTATGAAGAAAATGTATTGCCTAGTTGTCACAGATGATTATAGTAGGTTTACATGGGTTTTCTTTCTAGCTACTAAGGATGAGACTAGTGGCATTCTTAAGTCCTTTATAACTAGGATAGAAAATCTAGTAGATCACAAGGTTAAGGTGATTAGATGTGATAATGGGACTGAGTTCAAGAACAGAGAAATGAATCAGTTTTGTGAAAAGAATGGTATTTTAAGACAATATAGTGTAGCTAGAACTCCTCAACAAAATGGAGTTGCTGAGAGGAGAAATAGGACACTAATTAAGGCTGCTAGGACTATGCTAGCTGATTCTAAGTTGCCAACTACTTTTTGGGCAGAAGTAGTTAATACTGCTTGCTATGTGCAAAATAGAGTGTTAGTAGTTAAGCCTCATAACAAGACCCCATATGAACTTTTTCATGGTAGAACACCAACTTTAAGTTTTATGAGACCATTTGGGTGTCCTGTTACCATTCTCAATACCATAGATCACTTAGGCAAATTTGATGGTAAGACTGATGAAGCTTTCTTTGTTAGATACTCTTTGAATAGTAAAGCCTTTAGAGTATCAATTGTAGAACAAGGATAGTAGAAGAAAACTTACATATTAAGTTTAGTGAGAATACACCTAATGTTGTAGGTAGTGGACCAGATTGGCTATTTGATATTGATGCACTAACAAGAACAATGAATTATAAGCCAATTGTTGCAGGTACACAGTCTAATGGTTTTGCAAGTACAAAAGCAAAGTGATAATGCAGGTCAAGCTAGAAAGGAGACAAAACCTGTTAGAAATTACATTTTGCTACCATTATGGCCTGCTGATCCATCATTTTCCCAAGATCCAAAGAGTTCTCAAGATGATGAATCTAAACCTTCAAGTGATGATGAGAAGAAGGTTGATAAAGATCCAAGAAAATATAGTGAAAGTATTGATCAAGAGAAGGATGATAATATTAACAGCACTAACAATGTTAATGCTGCTAGCACAAATGAAGTTTATGCTATTAGTTGAAAAACAAGCATTGAACTTCCAGATGATCCAAATATGCCTACTTTGGAATATATAAGTATATTTGACCTCTCAAGAGATAATGAAGATGTTGGTGCAGAGGCTGACATAAACAATTTGGATACAACAATCCAAGTCAGTCCTAATCCAACTATAAGAATTCATAAAGATCATCCTCTCAATCAAGTGATTGGAGATTTTCAATCAGTTACACAAACAAGAAACATGATAAAGAATTTGGAGGAGCATGGGTTTGTTAGTACTATTCAACAAAGAACAAACCATAAAGACCTTCAAAACTGCTTGTTTGCTTGCTTTTTATCATAGGGAGAACCCAAAAAGGTAATTCATGCATTGAAGGATCCAAGCTGGATATAGGCTATGTAAGAAGAGCTTCTACAATTCAAGCTACAAGAAGTTTGGACTTTAGTGGATTTACCAAATGGAAAAAGGGCTATAAGCACTAAATGGGTTTTCAAGAATAAAAAGGATGAAATAGGAATTATGAAGGTGTTAAATGTAGGCACTAAAATGCTGAATTTAAGGGCTAGATTGAAGCTGAAAGCACGCTCCTCCGGGCTACTAGAACTTATCTCATATTTTTAGGAATAAAAAGGATAAAGAGGTATTTGTGATAGAAATAAAGCTGAGAGTGTTGTGCTTGACTAACTTGAAAGGGTGTATGAGCAAGTAGAATGAGTGATGTGACTACTGAATGCCTACAGTTCTTTAGTGGATCCAGCTGCTTGGTGTGTGTTGTTGTGATGAATGTTAATAGGAGGTGTTTCAGATTTTTTTGAAGCATTATAGAGTGTTTTCATGTGTAAAGATGTATGTATGGGGTGTGTATTGTGGACATGGATAGAGTGTAAGAGTAAGTGTTGGTTTTGTTCACTTCTTTGGGGAGATGTGTCTCAGAAGAAGAAAAGGCGCTTTGGGAAATACTTTTTATATCAATCAAAAAGTTCAGTTTCTCTTTTTATTGTGTATTTGAAAGTTTGATGTAGTTTTTTACTTGTATAGCAACTGTGTTGGTGTGCTGTATGTGTCATCGTCCGCAGACCAGAGATTACTGGATGTAGTGTACGCCGAAAAGACTCTTTGTGACTTGGGATTGAAGGTCAAAGCAATGTGAGAAGTAGACGGTGTTTGTGTGAGTGAACCAAGGAAGTGTTTGAGAGTAAGTAGGAGACTACCTGTGATCTCTGAGTAGAGTTCACATAGATTGAAGAGTCTTGGTTTGAGTGAAGTGTAGACTATCTCACGTTGGGAATGAAGACTCTGTTTTTGTTTAGATTCGGTAAGTATATCATAGTCCGGTTCGCACAATGAAGAGATAGTTTTAAACTCAGAGAAAATAAACGTGAAGATTTATTTCAAGTAAGGGTGAGCGATGGGTGTATAGTATTATGTGCTCGTCGTGTCATAGTGTATTGGTGGGCATTGTATGAGATCTTTATGGAGGCTTTGACGATCACAATAAGTATGAGGGATGTTTATGCTCATAAGGTGGGAGCTTATTGAATAAGCTCTTATGGGAAGGCCTAGTTGTAATGAAAGGTGATTTGGACAGAGGAGTTAAGAGTGTTTTTCAGATGGTGTTGTTTGGGAGCAGGATAAAAAACTTACATTCTCGTTTGGAGATTAACACAAGGTTACAGCAAGAATGGTTGTACAAGGATGTTGGCAGTCTTGTGATGTTGTCTGATAGAAGTGAATGCTGGTGTGGTGGTTTCGAAAGTTGCGTAAAGTGAGTTGAAGCTTGTTTGGTGTTTTAAAACGCAGAATACGAAGGTCTAGTCCATCGCACAAGTAGAGACAATTGGCTTATGTTGCTAATTCTTCTTATAATAGCTTAATATGAGTTAGATGATATAGCTCGCAAGAAGAATCTGTAAGCGCTGGGGGTTGGCGAATGCGCAGAAGGGTGAAGGTGTGGAGTTTTTGCAATGAATCTGTTCCCATTTAAAGTTTAAATTGGCACAACTAGAATTCAAAAATATGATTATAGGTTTTTTTTAGCTTATAAGTGCAAATTAGGTTTTGTTACGTTTTGTAGTGTATGTTTAAACATAAAAGTCATAAGTCTTGTTTGTGCTTTTGCTATTTTTAATAAACTGTTTTTTTTTTTTTGTTGGAGCTTTTCATAAGGTCTATTTGACATGTGTTTTGGTGTTGTTCGTAAATGGTTCCAATTACATCATTATTACATTGTATTTCATTTCAAAAGCTTGTAAACTTTTTATAATCAATAAAAGTTTAGTTTCTCTTTTAATTGTGTATTGAATTTATGTTTTTACTTTTATGTAATTTTCTTCTAAAATGTGTTTAGAAATTACTTAATAAGCTCAATAAGCTCTTATTACCTTAAAAAGATAATACTTATTCAGTTAAGCTTGCTTATAGCTTAACTGAATAAGCTTTGTCACTTAAATCACCTCAAAAGTGTTCAAAAGCTCATAATATGGATGATAAGCCAGACATGGACGTGCTTATAGGACTTTACCAGCTTATGTAAATAAGCTGGAGCTTGTAGAATAAGCTCTTAGAGCAGTTTAAGTCCTTGCTTTGAGCAAAGGACTAGGTATGATCCATTTTACTCTTTAAGCTTAATTTCTGCTTTAGCATATTAAACTGTGCTAATCATTGTTGCTTATGTGCTTATTCTGTCTTATAATAGCTTAATATGTTTATTTCAGAGCTTAGAATAGTTTGAGTTAAGTTTTTGCAATGATCTGTCCATTTAAAGTTTAAATTGCTCAACTAGAATTCAAATCTGCTTATAGGTTTAGCTTATAAGCTTAAAATTAGTTTTGTTAAGTTTTGTAGTTTGTTTAATCAAAAAGTCAAGTCTGCTAGTCCTTATGCTTTTAAAACTGTTTTTTATGAGCTTTTCATAAGTCTATTTGACATGTGGTTTTGGTGTTCTAAATTGGTTTCAATTGCATCATTATACATCAGTTTTGATGTGGTAGTCTTTGGAATAGCTTCTTGAGTAATTTAGACCAAAAAAACCAGTCAAGTATGCAAGTTCATGTTATGTTCATAAGAGACTAGATTTGCAGATCAATAGTGGTTAGAATCTAGCTTAACTTTGATTGATTTTGATTGATTTTAGCTTATTGTTGTATAATTTTAATCTGTTTCTAGTTTTTAGTGTGTCAAAATCATTTTTGAGTCTTAAATTTTAGCTACAAGTAGTCATTTTATCACAAAAAGTTCAAAAACAAGTTGTGTCAAACTGTCCTTTTCATCTTGTCTGTTCTAGCTTATTTCCTTAGATGATTTGCTTGATTCCAACTTATTAGTGTTATTTGAGTCTATTCCTTTATTTGTTTTCACCTTTTAGCTTAATCTTAGTGCTTATTAGTTCTAAATCTTAGCTTAAAATAGTGGTAAAAGTCTCCTAAACTCCTTTTTGAGTCAACTGTCTTTGTGCTTTTTGTTGTTTTTCAGCTTAATTTGTTTGCTTATTTCTAGTCCTTAGTGCTTATTGAGTCTAGGTTTAGGTCTGTATTTTAGCTTATTGGTTTTCTTATTAGCTTTTTGAGTCAAACAACTTTAACTAAAACCAAATGGGTTTAAACCAACTGTCACTTTTAATTGATCTTTTTCTAGCTTATTAATAAGTTTTGGCATTAAGCCCTTTATTAAATTTGCTTAATTTTCCTTATTCTTTAACTTTTTCAAAAAGAAAAATAAAAAAATGTTTTATAAAAAGGGACAGTCACAGGACTCGAACCTGTGACCTCCCCTTCAACACTCACACGCTCTAACCAACTGCCCTTGGGTCTTTTTCAGTTATACTTTAGTTTCATTTATTTCTTATATGTGTTTATGTTTTAGCTTATTTTGGTTATTGAATTTTAGCAGCTTATTGGTAGAAGCTTTTTGATTTATTTTTCTTTGTAAACCTCAAAATTAGTATCTAGTATTTTTCTAAATTTCCTCAAATTTTTAGGATTAAGTTTAGTATTTCTAGTTTAATTTTTAGTCTTATTTAGTTTTAAAAATAGTTTAATTAGTTTTAAAAAAATTAAAATTTTTTTTCTGTTATAAAAAATTAGTTTAATACATTTTAGTTTAAGAAATTTGAATTTTGAGTTTTAAGAGTTTTATTTTGTCATTTTTAGTTAATTAGTTAATATTAGTTAAATTTTAATTGTTTTAAATGTCGTTAGAATTTTAAATTGCCTTTATTCCTAGATTAACGTGTCTTTATGTGCTTTCCCTTTGCGTTATTAGATTTAGAATCCAAAATCCAAAATTTCGATTATTCAAGCACCCGATCACGAACCGAAACAAGATTTTCTATATTCACGATTCGTTGGGAAAACGACTCGGGAACGATTTGAATTTATCATTTCCTAAGGGTAATTTTCTCATCAATGCTTTCCGAAAATATATTTTATTTGTGATTAGCTTATTACTCTTTCCTAAGAGTAATTTGCCTATTTGCTTATATTATACTATATATATACTTACAATACACGTGAATCAATTTTTGGCGCCGTTGCCGGGAAAGTGTGAAACGATTATCGCGTTGAAGTTTGAAGATTAGTGCATTGAAGACCCTTCCCCGTGAAGTTATCGTTTTTTTTTTGTGAATGTATATTTTATATTTCTTTATTATTCTTCATTTACTTTTATATAAAACTATAAAATACAAAAAATATTTTATTTTTCTCAATTTATTTTTGTGGATTTATTTTCTATTAAAACACCAATAATACTTTTCCTTAAGTATTTAAAAATATCAAAAAATTTTAAAAAAACAACAAAAGAAACCGTGTTGTCAATTGTTAAACCGGCTCACCTTTAGATTAACGAACTATAAGAGAGGTATAAGGAGGGTTGATCCGACGAACTTCGACTCGAAAGGAGAAGGTTTTTAAAATACTTCGCGCTTACCCGCTCCTCCGCTTCTTTGTGCGCTTTTCTAGAGAGCTACCGTGCACCTTTGACTATCGGTTCCAAAAATATTTTTCTTATTTTTCTTTTTACATATTATTATTTATTTTAATTATGTGTTATTTTCGAAATCCAAAAATATTATTCTTTACTCTCTTATCCGTTTAATTCTTTTTCTTACCCCTCTTTATCGTTTAATTCTTTATTATCATGTCTTGGTTTTTGAGGTGCTCGTGGTGTGGAGGTCCGTTTAACGGTGGAAATTGTTGGCGTTGTACCAATGTGAGTTTCGGAGATGAGTTTGTCCGTAACCCTAATCCCGTTTCTTGTGATGAAACGCTCGATTTTTCTTACCCACCTCCACAGCCCCAGACATACTCGTGTGAGTTATGTGGGGGTCTTCATGAAAGCAAATCTCAATAAGTTTATGATTATGTTCCACCCACGTGTAACCTGCTTGATCTATAGCATACCGTAGCTAACAATCAAAACTTTGTGGCTACTAATTAGTGCACAAAATTCACTGATTTTTTCTACAACAATATCTTTGTTGTGAAAACTGTAGTGGTCCTCATGGCTAAAGCTTATTCAGTGTCAACCAAGGGAATCAGAACATTCTATGAGCCAAACTTGTTATAATTCTAACCTCTTCCGGTTTATGATGTTCTTGATATATTTGGTTATTTATGATTATCATGTTTGAGCATTTATATTTAGCTAGCCCGACTAACGCTAGAAAAGATAACACTTTAGACTGGGCAGAGTACCCGGTCAAGTATGTAAGCTTCTCGGCGGTAAGTAGGTGTGTTCCGGGAACCACTATATAGTGAGAGTATAACTATTATTCTATCATATTTATTCTATCTTAAATAGTCCTGAATTAAACTGGTTAAACCTATGCTATACATATTTACTAGAGGTAAAAAGGGGGGTTTTCAGCCTGAGAGACTAGCACAGGTTTTAAAGGTGACAAATATCAATTCTAAGGCACAATACACACTAAAGCAAATAAACACAAGACAAAAGAGCAAAACGAGCCAAATAATAGAAAACTGTATTAACCATGTTAAATCTGATTAAATATGGTTTTGGATATAAATAGTGCAATGGCTGTTTTTTATCTCGAGGCGGCATATCATATCTTAAGACTTAGGCGGTACTTCTTCCTAAGACCTAGACACGAACAATCCTGTCACGATTAACGCATCCGCATAAAGCATCCTATAGTTTAATTATAATCTACCATAAGGAATTAAAGCAGTGGTGATCATGTTAAAAGTACCTTATAGCCCATCTACTTTAACCCACTTATTGTCTTGATTTATTTAGAAATACCGCCGTAGTCCACGCACCAAAATCAGTACCAATTAATTAAATAGAACAATACTGGTTGAACAATTATCGGGTCACCTGCCGGTCAACTAAGCTCATAATCAAAGAGTAATGATAAGGTGTCATTTATGATCCTATTGGTCCGGGGATATAAACCACAACATGGAGAGCCATCCCGACATCTAGGTTACTGGTTAGGTCTCCCTAGACCTAGTTAAATGATATGTCGCATGTACATGCACATAAACAAGTATAAGGCGATAAACATAATTAAACAACAACGATAAATTAAGCAAAGCCAGATTAAAATAAACCAAACATTATAATCTTCATTAACATGGCTATTACCCGAGGGTATTAGCCCACAATCGTTGTCATTATTACAAACGTGATCAAACAATTAAAAATCAAATGATTAAGAAAGTAAGAATTACATGATGTCTTCTATGGAATTAGGAGTAGTGCTCGACCTTGGCTGCTCTTCTTGGCTTGAGAAATTCAAATTTAGTTACATACTATACAGAGAATGTGATATTACACACTAAAACTCGTTTTTGAGTCTTGTATTTATAGTGTCTGAAATACGCCTGGATACGCCGTATAAGGATAAGTGGATACGGCATATAGGGGTTAATTTCCTTGGAGTCCGCGATAAGATCAAATCAATTAAGATAATTACCATCAATTAAATTAAATGCGTATCTTTGACTGTTGAACAACTGTGCATACGGCGTATTGGTTGTAGTGGATAAGCCGGATCGGGAATTGATCATTTCGCGTTTCTTGTGCTAAGCTGGCGCTGATACGCCGTATCTTCATTGCTGGATACGGCCTATAGGTGCAGAAAATAGTAATCTTCAAATGTCTTCGTTTAAGCTCTAGAATTGCGCCTTTTTGCTTCTTCTTCATAAGTGACTCCATAATTACTGCAATAATAAACTTTAAGCAATTAAGTACCAATATCTTGCAATAATTATATAAAAGTGGGTAAAATACGTGGGATAAATGATAGTAAAGTATGACGTTATTTGATGATATCAAATATCCCCCCACTTGAATCCTACTTGTCCTCAAGTAGACTTTAGAAAGATTTTGAAAATGTATCCCAACCGAGGTTAAGGATTTTTCCGTTAAGCATTTCTTTCATGTTCAGATCACCTGTACAAAACCAAGCTCCTCACGAAATATGGAAATGAAATCACTCAGATCACTCAACTAATCTAGGGTGTATCATTTTAGTGGTACGCTCATTTGCTCAGTCGTGATTAGCTTCGTATCATAGGCTTGGCAAGGATACACATCTCCACCTCTAAAGCTAAGGAGTAACAAGTCAAAAGGTAAATTGGGTATTTATTAGAAGGCTCGGGTTTTTAATCATTCTTATTAAGATGAAGAATGATATAGGGTGTGGAGCTTCTGACTTTCACCAGAGGTCGTCGTCAAACAAGGCAGCTGAGACATGAATACATGGCCGTATCGACGGAATAGACATCCATGCTCGTACACATCCTCATTCGAGTAGATCCTAAGGTTAGTTATCAGGAAAGGGAAGTAAAATTGTTGTTAAATAAAATAAACAAACAAATAGATTAAAGCCAACAAATAAGGTGCGGTTGCTAGTAACTTTCCCCGACCGTTCCATGACAAAGACTCGAACTTATAAACAAACGTCTCGATCATAGATGACAATGACAACCTAAGTTGGCGTTCCCATAACGGTCAACTTCCCTTACATCCCGAACTTTACATACTTTTACAAAATAAGTGGTGATATCGGCCACTTTTTACAATACTTTACATCGTTGATTTTTGTGCGTATCAACGAATAATCGATCCTTTCAAATAATTTCATCGGTGTAAGCTCTATGAACCGACTATCTTTTTCATCATTTTTTTTCATTTTTTTGGCATTGAGGTATTCCAGCTTGTACTGTTGTTCCTAGGGCTTTGACTAACTTTCCTAGGTTGATCAGCTTGCTTAGGTTTTTGAACATTAAGAGATTCTAACACCACAGTCTCATCTTCATCACTATCAGAAACCCAATCTTCAATTATTGGAGCATATGAAGTTTTCTTAGCTTCCTTAGAGACATTTTCACTAGCACCCTTATTTACCTTAACACCATATCTTTCAAATTTAGGTTCTTTAAATTTCTTAAGTCTTGAGTTTAATAAATCAATACTAGGGGGTGCAAACAAGCCTGTGAGTGGAGGGGGAACAGCATTATATCCTAGACCTTTCTTATTGTTACCAGATATTTGATTTCCAATCAATTGATCTAGACTTTTAGAGGCATTTTCAAAATTTTCAATTTTAAACTGATTATCCTCTTTTTCTTTCTTAAGTCTTTCTACTTGTTTCTTAAGACCATTAATATCTGATTCATTAAATGAAGCATCTCTTTTAAGAACAACAATCTGATCACAAAGCAATCTTTCATTTTTCTTATAAAAGACCAGTTTTTCTTCTACTGAAGCTAAACCCCTTTTATAGTTATATAAATCAGATTCAGACTTACTAAGCTCTACTCTCAACTCATCATACTTAGATTTAAGATCTTTATAATTTTTAAGACAAGTTTTAGAGCAAGTTTTGTTATTTTGTACCTCAGAATCAGAGAAAGCCATAAGTGCAAAGTTGGTAGAAGCCTCCTCTTGTGCCATGTAACTCCAATCAAATCCAGTACCATCTATAGCTAACATAGCTTTGGAAGAAGATTCTTCCACATTCACTGTTCTCCTTGAGCTGTCTTGACTTCTGCTCCTGTTCTCTTGACTCTTAGGATTTCTGCACTCTCTAGCAAAATGTCCCAACTTATGACAATTGAAACATTCCACCTTTTTCTTGTCATAACCAGCAGTATCACTTCCATTGATGACAATCTTTTTACCAGTTCTTTGATAAAATTTTCTTGCTTTCATTCTCAGCATTGCCAATTGCCACTTTAAATCCATTTCATCAAGATCATCTTCATGGATTTGATCTAGGTCTTCATGAACAACTTGAGACCCATTGGGTTGAGTGGCCAGATAAGCATATACTGTGGCATCACTGAGGCAAGCAGTACTATTATTAGTGCTAGCAGTACTAACAGGAGTGCTACCAGTACTAACATGAACATTAGCAGTATTAACATCATTTGTACTGCAATGACCTGAGACAAAGGCCAAATTCTGAGAGCCTAAGTTTGAGCTAGAGGTTACACCTCTTTTGATTTCTGGTTCAACAATCTTAAAATTGTTGTAAAGGTCATCAAAGCTTATTGAGCCCAGATCTGATTTGTTCCTCCAGACCACAACATGCATACCCCATTCACTAGGAAGACTTCTTAAAAATTTAAGGTTAAGTTCTTCTGGAGTGATGATTTCACCTAAGATAGTTAACTGGCTCACAATTTTCTGAAGCCTGTTAAAGATAGAGTCAAGTGACTCTGAGTTAGAAGCACTGAAGGTTTCATACATCTGCTTTAAGAGTGTCTTTTGAGTCTTCTTGGTGGCTTCATTACCACCAAATCTTGCTTCTATGGCTTCAAATAAAGACTTGGCATCCTTGTGTTTATTGAAAGTAAGTAGATGCTCACTTGGAAGTGTCATCATCAGAATGCTTCGGGCTTTAAGATCTTGCTTCTTTAGGATCTTCTCTTCTACAGTAACAGCACCAGGTATTGTTGTAGTAGATGTACCATCTGCCTCTCTAGTGGTTTGAGCTACTGGCTTGAAAGAGTTTCCTTCCTCTATAATCTCCCAGAGAGAATAGTCTTGAAGTTGAATGTATGATTCTATCCTGAGTCTCCATGTGTCATATTCACCTTGCTTGAGAAGTGGCAGTTTTGCAAGAGAATTGTTTTGTTCAAGATCCATGGTTTTTGATCTAGGGAATGAACACAGAAATGGATCTAGTTTTGCTTCTTCTAAATCAAGGTTTTAGAACACCCGCTCTGATACCACTTGATGGTTCCAATTTGCATGATCCTTTGTTCTGTTTAGATAAATTCTAAAACAACTAGATTAGAAACCTTGTGGTGTATATATAAAGACTATGCGGAATTAGCCTTTTAATACTCAGAAGAAAACAATCACACAATGAACTACAGAACTTTCACTTATATTAAAACAATCACAAAAACACAACTATATGTTTTCCTAACAACTAATCTAAGAATATTTGATCTGCTCTATTATCTATTACACGATATCAATCTCTTCCTAACTATGCCGTAAGGGTTTTCCTTTTATACACACAAAAGAAAAAACCCAAATAGGCTTGACAAAACCGTTAACAAATCATGCATATCTATTCCTAAAATAACCAAGCATATCTCAAAAGCAGTACTAATTAATATAACTAACAATACTAACTATATTGACAATCTAACATTGTACTAGCGAGTACTAACTATAAACTAACAGTACAAGTTCTTTAAAACCAACGTACTAAGTTCCTCAGACAGCATATCTGTAGAACTCTTTAAATTCCAACAAGATAGATATGGACAGCCGATATAGGATACGACCCCATCCTAATCCTTACGATGTCGTACTGACTGTCTGCGTATCCTTTCTTGGTTTTCTTAGAGGCGTTATCATCTATGTATCGTTTGACTAAGTTCTAGGGTGTGAATCCACCCAATACGACATCAATATTTTAACTACCAATTTAAAAAGAAATATTTAAAAGGTTTAATTACAACTCAAACCTTTTACTATGTCTAATAAACAATAAGGTGATGTAATAGATTGTTAACTAAAAAGATAACAAATGATTGGGAAAGACAACAAGACCTAAAGTCGAAATATCCATATAGCATGTCTGTTGTGTGGTTTTAAGAATATTTGTCATTTTTTTTCACAACACAGATTTTTTTTTTTTTACGTTAATACTTGTGTCCTCCCAATCGAAAGGTTCAAAAATACCATAAAAAAGTCTTTGAAGAGGGTTGTAAATTCATGGTGGCAACAGTAGATACTAACTCTTTGTGTAATAGTCAAGTTTTACCTAATGTCTTAAAGCGGAGGTTGAGCTTGAGCCAGTCAATGAAAAAGGCATGGAGATCGATGTTTATGCAAGATGGTCATTAAGTTGAGAGCTCGAGGAGCCCATGTCTAGCTCACATAACTTAGTTGCTCATCCCATAACGAATTTAGACTTTAAATTAAGGAGAAATTATACTTGTGTCATTTTTAAGGAAGGAGGCCAAATCTTAAATTCAGTAAATTGAGTAACTCAATAAATATGGACATTTTACGTTAGAAAGGGTCGCTTTGGACGTCCCTTAACAACAAGAGTTTATAAGACTGAACTCCTAATATAGAAGACTCATTTGATTTACACACCAATGTGATGCATTCTAAAATCTAAATCACAAAGACACACTCTAATCGGTTCATTAAATATTAATTAGTGAATAAGGCCTATGTTATTATCAACACCAACCACGCAGAACCCACACCAAACCGCCCACCATATAAAGTGTCAAATTTATACCCCCCAGACAACGACCCACCCAGCGCGTCCCTATGACCACCCCCCAGCGCCCCCATCCGATACCACCCCGAACGCCCCCACCAGACCGACCACCAGATAAAAACAACCACCACCCACCGCCCAAATAGCTATAGCCCCGGGGCCCTGTAGTGTGATTAAACTCTTCAACGTTTAAAATTAGAAATTGATTCACACCCCATAAGAATAGACAGACACGACAATTTATACACAGACCTATAGATTCCGAGTTCTATATACACTTTTAACACAAAACTTAAAGCGCGTAGACACCCTTTAATATATTCTGTTTTGTAATCTTATCTACGCAATTATATTTTAGGTCACTTTAATAACATTGACAATCCCATATATCAATTGTCTTTTTTTGCTCTGTTTATTTTTGTTTTATTACATATGATTTGTAAACACTTTTATAATAAAAAAATTTTAAAAATAACAAGAAAACAGATTTAAAAAATAAAAAAATAAGGAAGGGATTATTCAAGCATATTAAGATGGGTAGGCCATTTCCAAAAACACTACTTTACCATACAACAATATTGACCATGTAGCAATGAGTGAATTTTTTTTGGCGGCCTTATGTAAAATTATTTGGCGTCCTAGATATGTTGGGATCGTGGAGCAGCAGTGACTCTACACAAGGTTTATGTTGTAGTTTGTGAGATGCAATAGAGTTTCAGGAGAGCAGCAGAAGAAGAAAGTAATATAATGCCACCATTTCACGTATTTTTAGATATAAATATTGTGGTTAAATTAGTTTAAATTAACCTTTTAATTTAATGTTGGGTGCTTGATTCATTGAGTTTTATAGAATGATTATAGTTAATTAGGGCAATTTTTACTTTTTAAGTTTATGTTAGTATCATAGGGTTCTTAGAATTAGCATTGATAACTGTAATTGTGTGGGTACAATGAACCCCAAATTTCGATTATGATACCATTAATTTCAGTTGTGAACTTGAACCCACTATTTTGATTTCTCAACCCAAACATTGATTGGATTTGGGAATATCAGAGAAAAAGAGAACTAGTTGTTTTTAGTTCTTGGATATGTTAAAGAAAGTCTATGAATTGTTTGCACACATTCTACCTTTCATTAGAACAAGATTATTTAGGCCATATCCATGGGTTCTTAATAAGGTCTGGTGACACGACCTAAGCATTAGCATCATTATTGTTCTTTTTATAAAATCACCTTTTGACTATACATATGAGCCATGGGCTGAATATAAACACAATAAAGTATGTGACATGTACAGATAGATTAATCTGGTTATTACTCTTTTCTATTTGACACGTTAAATAAAATACCCTTTTAAATTAAGTTCTTGACATCCAATTTGTAAGAACACTTGTAGGTTGCTCTTTACTATGCATGAGACGTGTGTAGATTTGCAATCCCAAGGGGATTATACACTTTTTAGTGAGACGTTGAGTGTTACATAATCACAGTTTCTGATTGGATGACTTAGCGGTTTAGTGGTGAGACCTTAAACTCGTGGCATAGATGGGATAAAACATGCTTACTAGATATTATTGTAATAAGGTAAGTCCCATATGGTTTAGGAGTTGCAATAGTTGTGAATTATCAATCGTTGATTACCTTTTGAATACATCATCACTAGCAGATCAACTGATGTGGTGGTGGTATGTCAAGTTGGGTCCTAACCTTAGAAAATTAATTGTTTAATTAAATAAACATGGGTAGTTAATTTTGTTCAATGAGCATTATAAAAAATACTAAATTCTTGAACTTTTTATGGTTTTGTAGATGGCACTACCTGTTCAAAACATAAACCATTCGGCTTTCAGGTCAATGTTTGAAAAAGAAAAACTTTCTGGTAACAATTTCAATGACTGGCTTAAGTTAGTCTTGAGAGTCGAGAAGAAAATGTATGTCATTGAACAACCTTTACCTCCTGCTCCTGTGCCTGCTGCTGAACCACATATTGTGGCTCAATGGACGGCACTATTTGATGCTTATATTGAGATTGCTTGTCTTATGCTTGGGAGTATGACTCTTGAACTACATAGACAATTTGAATTGTACTCTCTGTATGAAATGCTTCAGGAGCTTAAATATATGTTTAAGAAACAAGCTGGAGTGGAGAGATTTGATCTAATCCAAACTTTCCATGCTTGCAAACAAGAGGAGGGTAAACCGGTTGCTGAATATGTCCTTAAGATGAAAGGATATGTGGAGCAACTAGAACGTCTTGGTTATGTGCTACCAGAAGATATCATAGTAGGCTTAATCTTAAATGGCCTCACTAAAGATTTTGTTGAATTTGTGAGAAATTACAATATACATAACATAGGGATGACAATTGGTGAAATACATGCTATGTTTATTGAGTATGAAAAAGGTTTACCTAAAAAGGCTGAAACACCACAAGTAATGATGATTAAAGGTGGTAGAATCAAGAAAGCTAATAAGAAATCGCTTAAAGCTAAAGGCAAGGGCAAGGATAATGTCAAGGGAAAGGATAATAAGGTTTATATCCCTAAGCCTAAAAACCCTAAGCCTATTTCTATGGAGCGCCCAACTAAGGATGATGCCTACCACCACTACAAGGAGGTAGGTCATTGGAAAAGGAATTGTCTTGTTTATCTTGTTGAGTTGTTGAAGAAAAAGAAGAAAGTTAGCTTTGCGAGTTCTTCAGATATCTTCATAATAGAATTATTTTCTTTCTCTAATAAATCCTGGGTGTTTGATACTGGTTGTGGTACTCACATTTGTAACACAAAACAGGGACTTAGGATTGAAAAGAAGCTGAAAGAAGGATCTCTTTACTTGTACGTGGGCAATGGAGTTCGTGCACAAGTGGAAGCTATTGGAAGTTATGACTTAGTTTTACCTAATGGCTTAGTAATTTGTTTAGACAATTGTCATTATGTAGCTACTATAACTAGAGGTGTTGTTTCAGTTTCTCTTTAGGTTGACAATGGATTTGTTCAATGTTTTATGGATTATGGAATTTCAGTTTCTATGAATAATATTCTTTGTTTTAATGTTATTCCTCATAATGGTATTTATGAAATTGATATGCATGATCTTTTACCAACTGTTAATTCTATTTATAATGTTAGCAATAAAAGAGTCAAGCATAACTTGGACTCTACTTATCTATGGCACTGTCGTCTTGCTCATATGAGCAAGAAACGTATTGAAAAGCTGCAACCTGATGTGCTTTTAAAGTCAACGGATGAAGAATCTTTTGATCAATGCGTGTCTTGTTTATCTGGCAAGATGACAAAAAAAACTCTTTCCGCATAGTACTAAAAGGGAAAAAATCTACTTGGAATAATACATACTGATGCATGTTGTCCACTTAGACATGTGTCAAAACAAGGTGCTAGCTACTTCATTACATTCACGGATGATTATATTCGTTATGGTTATGTTTATTTACTTAAGCATAAACATGAAGTCTTTGAAACATTCAAGGTGTTTAAGAATGAATTTGAAAATCAACTCGAAAAGACCATTAAGGCTCTACGATCAGATCGTGGTGGTGAATACATAAGCCAAAAGTTTAAAGATTATCTTAAAGCTAATGGAATTGTTCAACAGCTTACTCCTCCGTACACACCACAACATAATGGCATGTCTGATAGAAGAAACCGTACTTTGTTAGATATGGTGCGATCTATGATGAATCTTACAACTTTGCCTTTATTCTTTTGGGATTATGCTCTAGAGTCTGCAATACACATTCTTAATATGGTTCCAACCGAGAAGGTTGAAAAGACACCATATGAACTATGGTATGGAAAAGTTCCAAACTTGTCTTACTTAAAGGTCTGGGGATGTGAGGCTCTTGTGAAAAGAGATACGCCTGACAAACTCGAACAAAGATTTGTTAAGTATATCTTTATAGGATACCCAAAGGAAATGATTGGTTACTATTTCTACTTTTCACCTGAAAACAAAATTGTTGTTGCAAGGTATGCTGAGTTATTTGAGAAACGTCTCATAAGTCAAGAAATTAGTGGGAGGGCGGTAGATCTTGAAGAAATTCAAGAAGAAGATACATCACCTTCTGAAATCACTAGCAATATACCTCAAGAGGTTGAAGGTTTTAAACCACCTCAAAAGGAAGTGATTCCGATTTGTAGGTCCGAAAGGACACATCAAGCTCCAAACCGCTTATGTCTAAATGTAGAGGTGGAGGAGCATAGTCCAGGGGATCTTAGAGAACTTGGTAACTATAAAGCTGCTATGTTAGATCCAGAATCTAAAAGGTGAGTCAATGCTATGAATGCAAAAATGCAATCCATTATGGACAATATGGTATGGATCTTGGTCGATCTTCCTCCTAATTGTAAAACGTTTAGGAGTAAGTGGATTTTTAAGAAAAAGACCTACATGGATGGCAATGTACACACCTATAAATCTCGTCTTGTAGCAAAGGGTTATACTCAAACCTATATGGTTGATTATGGTGAAACATTTTCACCCGTGGCTGACATTAGAGCTATTAGAATTCTCATATCTATAGCGGCGTTCTATGATTATGATATATGACAAATGGATGTCAAAACTGCCTTCTTAAATGGTTATCTTGATGAAGATATTTATATGGTACAACCTGAAGGTTTTGTTGATCCTAAACATCCCAGAAAAGTATGCAAGCTTCAAAGATCCATTTATGGTCTTAAGCAAGCATCAAGAAGCTGGAATAAAAGGTTTGATAAGGAAATTAAAAAGTTTGGTTTTGCTCGCATGTTGATTGATTCAAGTTTTTCGGTGATCATTATTAAAACAATACTAGTACTAGCATACTTTGTTGTTTGTTAAAACATATTGTGTGTGGAAGCTTAGAGAGATCTTGCTTTAGATCTTGGTGGTTTTGCGTGTGATGTTATACACACGCGTATATTGAATGCCGATATTTTGTCAATTGCTAAAAGGTACACAACTTCAATCCCTTGTTAATTAATGTGTTCTATACGTGATCTTAAATTCGCTGCGTACTCGTGTTTAGTTAATTGGTTAATTGGGTCATAAAATCCAACAATATGGACCTTTAGATTTAGATACCAGAATATTATAAGTCGATAAGTATCTAAACACGATGACTGAAATAGTAGTTGTTCATTGTCACTATCGTTGTATTTGAATAAGATCACATCACAAAAGGTTTTAATATGTGTAACACATATGTTGATTGTTGAGTTAGAAATTACGAGGATTTATTTTGCATCTCATATCCATTATTCTTAGTAAAAACTAAATATGTTGATCCTTTTCGTACTTTAATCAAAAGAACTTATATATACACAATTTAGTTCTATAAATTTGTATTAATTCCTTATTGACTTCTAAATTCTGTTCCTCTCTGTGTGAAATTCAAGATCAATATAATTTTAAGAGTTCATACGAATTTTCCATCAATCACAACTGACGAAGTCTTTTTTAACTTGATGAGTTGCGATTAACTAAAAACATAGAATTATTCTAGACACGTAACACATGTTTGTTACTATATTAGTGGCCAACAATTTCTTTCTCCAACCTATGTGGGATAAAATGAAAGAATGGAATATTAAAAAAGGTTTCCATAAACAAAAAATGGTAAATCATTACGGTACAAAAAGATTTTTATGTGCATGAAAATAAAGAGATAATACACGAGTTGGTGAGAAAAAGATATATATACTTGGAACTAAAAAATTCAAGTTTATAAGCAACTTTTTATGGTTTTAGAACACGAAACATAAGAGTAACAACATGAAATTATATGTTGTCTTAAAATGAAAGATTGCAAATGTTTAAGCTTTCTCCTTTGTTCTTATAGTCATCAAGATCGAGTACATGTGGTCTATTTTGCACCTCATTATAAGTTCTTATCAAAGATCTTAATTACCATAGTATCCTCGTATTTTGATAGAACGAGTTTTCCTGCCCGCGCTACGCTGCGGGATGATTGGCGGGCGGATGTTTAGCAGCCGTTGTTTTCGACTAGACGTGAGATGAGGTATATTTTTTTAGATAAAATAAAAAAAATTGTAAACCAAAAAAAAAAGTTAACGGTCATTTTCGTAATGTGACACATAGTGCGAGGGGGTACTTTGTAAATATTTGAGGGGCTATTTCATAAATAAAAAAATCATTAAATGCGTCCGGGTCGGGTCAGGTTGACCTGGCAATTTAATGCCAATGTGCTCCTTGTAATTGTATAGTTATATAATGTTAAAGATAAAAAGAAAAAATCTTCATGTTATATTAAAGTTTTTTATGTACATGGAAAGAACGAGCTATATGTTTTATCTACATGAAAACATTTTTTGAATGCTCAATGTGTTTATTATGGATGTACATACTAGCACGTAGCTAAGCAGACTTTTCGACAAACATGCTTATCAGATGAGCAATTATGTCAAAATCTAAAAATAAGTAGCCAAGCAATCCTTTATCATATACGTACTTGATAATATAAGTCGTGTGTTTTTATTACTCTGATCTTAACTGTTATTTAAGTAGTGATTGATACGAGTGAATGAATTCCCTACTGAGTTATTCGCGAAAAATATTTCTATATTATGATGTTTGTTTTGGCCCTAGGTTAAAATCTCAAGTATTTTAAAAGAAGTACTTATGTTAACATCTTTTATAAAGTAGCTAGACAATCCTTTATATAGTTGCAGTCTTGCAGATAAACATATAAGACATTTCTTCATTAAGGAGTTGATTGGAAATATTTATAAGCATGTAACAAGAATACGATATATATAAGATAATTTGGCCTCAATATAAAAGCATGCATAATATGAGCCCAAATTATTGGGCCTATGTCTACTAGCCGTCTTTAACTTCTTTTTCCCTTTTCAATTGCTTACCTATTATAACATCCTTAAATGCTATTCTTCAAATCATCAACGTGTAGTCTCTCTTAATATAATAAGATTAGCTCGAAAGATATGTGAAATCCGTTGGAAGTTACAGTTCAAGACTTTTAATTTGTTTCGGATGAGAAATAAAACTCGCAAATTCCTTGGTGTTTTACGAATTCAGATGATACATTTTATTTAAACGTGTGTAGTTGTAGAAAATATTCCGTTTGGTTTAATCAAAATATTGGGCTGGAGCGTTTGGCGAAAACAACAATGAGAAAATAGCATCATTCATCGTTTAATTTGTTTCGGAATAACCCTAGTAACATAATTTTAATTATTTATTTATTTATTTCTATAGATGTTTAACAAAACAGCAAATCGATCTTAAAAAAATATTATATTTATACTAAAAAAGAGTTTTTTTATATAAATATATATATTTATATGAATTCGGTTTAGATTGTCACAACCATAACCAAGCAAAAACCGAACACTTAATTGAGTTCGATTTTGAAAAATTCGGTTCAGTTACGAATTCGATTTGGTTCGTTTTCGGCCCAAACAATGAACACCGCTACTTTAGTTTCTCTATATTTATGTGAGATCACATTATTACAAAAATATATACATCAGGAGCTAGATGAAACTTTGGTTTCTCTATACTTCCGGTTCGGGTTGACAGGTTGGCGGGTCACAAGACTCGAACCCGAACCTGACTTGTTTAAACAGCCGAGTCAGCTATGTTTACACATAACCCGAATCCTGACTCATTTAATCCGTATATATACTTCGGTTGGTTGGTTAAATAGGTTAACTGTTTCAGGTTGACCCATTTAACCTGTTTTTATATACAAATTTGGCACATTACACGGGCTAAACAGGATAAACTGGTTTACGGTTCAACCTGTTTAACCCATTTAACCCGTATAATAAATTATAAATAATTTGCATGAAATTTATGCCAAATTTTCATGAAATTGTGGTATAAAAGTTTGTTAGACTCGTAGCTCAGTTGGGTCTAGTTTGGTCGACGCGTAGCTCAGTTGGTTCTAGAAAAAAAATAACCTGAAAAGAAGCTAGACTTCTAAAATCCGAAGTCTTGTAGAAATTCTCAGCTATGAAGTTGTGCATGGTTGCAAATAAGATTCGGAAATATAGACTATTCGTAGTGTGGATTATGGACCTTTAGATTTAGACATCCTCGAATATTCAAAGTCGAGTGTCTAAATATGATAAATGAAATAGTAGTTGTTCATCGTGACTATCATTGTTGAATATGTGTAAGATCACATATAACACCTCGTGTTTTAGGACAATGTACGGCGTTAATAAAGTCACTATTTATTTTTTGTATTGTACGCGTTTGTTTTTAATGGAAATCGTTAAGTTAAATCGCGTAAGCAAGAAATAAT
>BQNB010093527.1:10598-23436 GCA_026074375.1 Tanacetum coccineum
GGCCTATTTCAATTGCAATGATATACCAAGAGATAAAAAATTATCCAAGCAAGATAACATCAAATTCATAAACATGTATATTCATAAGTCATAGCAAAATCATCCAAAGATTATTTCATGTTTCACATATTAGAACAAAGTACCATTACCAATATTTCGACTACGGCAACCACCAACCCAAAACCAATAGTTCCATGATCAACAAACAACCAAATACTACTGAGATAAACCGAAATAAACCAAGTAACTTCTAGAAATCCACAATATATCACTAAATAGAGTGTTTGGTAACAAGGTTTATGGTGATGATCTCAAGAGAATTTGTTGTGAATCTTTTAAGAATCAAAGTAGGAAGTGTTTAGATTCTGGAAATAGATGGTATGTGGTCTAGATATGGTGTTAGAACTCTGGAAATTCGTGGCTATGATGGTGGTGGTGATATGGTGGTAGCATGGTAGTGTAGAGGGGTGTTTGGTTCATTGGATCCTAAGATCCTCACCACTTCTCCTCTTCTCTAATGATAGTATGAGTTGTGTGTGTAAGATATGTGTTGGTGTGTGTTTCCCTAGAGTTTTGGGGGGTATTTATAGGGTAAAACTTGCTTGGAGACCAAGCAAAGGATGAATGTGGTCAATTTTGATGCTAAATTCATGTTTTTAATGCATCAGATTGAAAGTGCGACGCACATTTTTATTTGTGCGCCGCACATTTGAGGCGGTGGAAAAAACGCATTAATTCTGTAGAAGTGCGCCACACAGTTGGTAAAACCGCCGTACTTTGGGAAATTTCAGCACTTGGCCTTTTTCAAGGTTGTAGATAATTGAATTCTCTTCGCTTGACCGCTTGAACCAACTAAAACGGAGTTCGTATGACCGAGTTATGGCCAAAACAGTGGACAGGTGTCGGGAAGCGTTCAGCTTGAGTTATTTCTTTTTTTAAGCTTCAAATCTTCGTGTATTCTTTCGTTTTATTCCATGACACGTACCTAGAACCTACAATAGCAAATATACTCGATTAAATATCAAAAGTTCATATAATTAACCAATTTATATACATTAAAGCACATATAACGCATATAGAAATATGTATAATTTGAGCGTTAACAATCTTCTTCCCGAAAACTTCAAGGTTCGTCCATTTTCTTATCATGACACTTAACTCTTTTCATTCCAAACTATCCCAACTATACCTTGATACATTTTGCAATGAATACGGGATCGGGGACGAGTTTGGGGTGGTATTACCGGGACCCAACGATTTAATTCGTGATATTCCTGAGGGTAAAATAAGCATATATACATATACTCGGTTTATCGAGTTTGCTAACTTACATCTTCCTCTTCCTACCTTCTTTTTGAGTGTCATGGAGCATTTTGGTATACATATTTCCCAGTTGACTGTTCTTAAGGCTTCTCGGATCTATCACTTTGAAATATTATGTCGTTTTCATGGTGGTGTCCCTGCGCTTCCTCTTTTTCACTGATTTTATCTTGCGAGTATGCTTCATAATAGGTGGGTTACCATAGGAAAGAGGCGAAAAAAGAAGGGCAGTGTTGTCCCTTGTTGTCATACTAAGCCGTTTGATTCCCTCAAAGGTTAGAAGGATCAATTTTTTAGGCAAATGCTTTTGTTGCCCCTATGGCTATGAGATGGTGCAATGCTGAGGAAGAGTTTCCCTGTGATCTTCTACTGGATGAGGAAGACGCGAATATGGTCTTAGAGACGGCTCTTAAGGATAATCCTACCCGAATTACGAAGTATCCGAAAGAGTTCCTTATTTTAGTTGGGCTGGGCCTCTTGTGGTATGCGCCTTGTGTCCGTCTTGCTCTTTAAGATGATGCCGACGAGGGTAGGTCTTAGGGAGTGTTTTGAAAGTTAGCCTTTTGTATTGTTATTTTTCTTAACATTTGTTAATCATTTCCTTGTTTTCTGTTTTGCAGAAATGAGGCTTCAAAACTTTGTTAAGGTTGTTGATCCGTTTAAAGTTGCTTGTAGTAAGGAGAAGCTAGAGAGTAGTGAGGTTCTATTATTGGATAAGACTGCTAATGTTGTCACTGCCCCATCTAAAAAAATAAATAGTTGTATTGGCAATTATTCTTATGAGGTCGGCGATGTTGTTTTTCCTCCTCCCAAAGTTGTTGCTAAAAAAAGAGCTTCCGCGGAAGCTTTAGGTGAGAAGTTTGCCCCTAAAAAACTGAAGGATATGGCAGAGTCTAGTTTAGTGAAAACTAAGGTGCAAGTTTTTTTGATTGTTTCATCACCTACCTCCGCTGCTGCCATTAAGGCTGGGGAGTTTGTTCATGCTATTACCACTGCCTTGGCCAAGAGGTTGAAATCATTTGTTAAGGATACTAGTGGTAAGTCTGGGGTTTCTAAGAAACTAGTTGCCAAGAAAGGCAACTTAAGGATCGGGCCCCTTGCCACTGATGCTCTAGAGTCAGTTTTCGGGTCTTCACATGACTACGCTAATCTCTAAGATGACTTAGTTTATGTTAAAACTGGTTTTGGGCATCTTCGTACTTCCAAGGAGATCACCAAGACTACTATTGTTATATCCTTCGAGTCTACTCACTCATAGACGTTGGTATATGCACGTTCTTCATCCCTGGCCTCGCCTATTTCCAGGCATATTCCATGTGTTCTCTGGACTCGGTTGAGGATTCTACTGAGACACGTCACTAGGATAGATTTTATGCCTCAATGAGTGTGGATCCATTTGTGGCTAAGGAAACATATCAACCGGACTAGGCTCTTACCGATGATTTTGTCATGGTTAAGGGTTCGTTGTGCCAAAGCTTTATTGATCCTTTGGATACTCTAGTCAATTTGCTTGTCTTTGATCTCTAACACATGAGCAAGTGTGCGACTGGGCCAATGTGGTCGCAACTCGCCTCATCACATTGTTTTCTAAAATTTGATTGAGGTTGGACATACTAAGAGAATGAAAGAGAGGCTTGAGAGGAAAATTTAACATCGTGGCGCTACTATTTTGTAAAGGGACGCAGAGATTGCCCGTCTGAGAAAATTGAAGGAAGAGAAACCCGCCAAGGAATTGGCTCGGTTGAGGTTAGGTAAAGAGGAGGCTGATAAGGAGGTCACCCATCAGCAAAAACAGGTTGAGGAATTATAAAAATAGGCTGATAAGATGCCTGGTTTGTTTGCATATCTGTCAGAGCAGGACTTTGAGCTCTCGATTGTTTGTGGTAAGTATGAGAACGTGCTTTAGGCTAACAATCATCTTGAATACCGAAATGCCAGTCTACAAGGTCATGTTGATGACGATACTGAGGTTAAGCAAGAGTTTGCCCGGAAGTTGGTTGCTCGACAGGCACAGTTTAATGAGGGCTTGGTCGGACTAGACGCGTGTCTTACGAAGATGGATATGGAATATGAAGAGGAGCTTCTTCTGGCCATCAAGGACGTCATTGCCACCAAGAAGTGGTTTGTTTCTAAAGGCTTCCAATATTTTTTGGAGAAGTTTAAGGAGAGTGACCTGTTGAATTCACATCTTGGTGCGTGTGTGTCTACAACTGTTACAGAAGGTATGAGGCAGGGTCTCGAGGCGGGGATTATGCACAGGCGGAAAAGAACTAATATTAGCTCCTGTACCGTAGAGGGGGTGAATACGGTTATCTTGACTTATTCAAAGTTCCTAAAACTTCAAGTCACAAATAACCAACTGGTGTTAAGATCTACTTGACGATGAAGACAATAAGTAGATGAAGATTGATGTGTGCTAAAACACACATCATTTGTACCCCAGAAAATACATTAAAACATACTAAAACACTAAAATATGAGTAATTATCTTGCAAATATGTTTGTATTGTGTTTTTTATGTCTTACAGGTACAAAGGATTGAAAACAAAGCAAAAACGGTAATTTTCGGGTTACTTTCGACGATGTTTTCACGTTTATCAAGGTTTAAACGAACTCGTAAAAATTCCACGATCACTCCATTGGAAAGAGCATGAAATTACGAGTTTATCGGCACCTTACTTGACCCCCGAACCTTTCTTATTTGAACCCGGTGTCGCCTTATATAAACCTTTTACTAAAAATGAACCAGACCAATTTAAAAGAGGGTTATATAT
This sequence comes from Tanacetum coccineum, assembly GCA_026074375.1. Lineage (NCBI taxonomy): Eukaryota > Viridiplantae > Streptophyta > Magnoliopsida > Asterales > Asteraceae > Tanacetum > Tanacetum coccineum. The sequence goes on from BQNB010093527.1 coordinate 14,693, forward strand.
TAAATTTCACATAATAATAATAATAGAGGCTATGCTTAGCACAACGGTAGTGTCACTTAGCCTTTACCCCAAGGTCAACGGTTCGATTCTTGCTAGAGGGTTATTATCCCCTCTGCCACGTCAGCAGCTGACGTGGCTGCCACGTGGCAAGTGGGACCCAGTTGGCTGACGTAGCACTACCACGTAGGCTGACACGGGACCCACATGCTGATGTGGCAGCTGACGTAGAAGCTGACGTGGCTATGGGACTACATGCCACGTGGCACCACTCAGGTGGTGACACGTGGCATATCTAATGATTACTTGCAGGAATGGCAGGTCCGAGGTTCGAGGCGTACGAGCTACTGTAGCATACAAGGTTGCAAGTCCGAGGTTCACGTATTGTGGCTCGAGGGCAATGATTGGTGTACGAGGTATGGGATCCCGAGCCAATCATTGGCTCGGTTTAAGATTGTTCTGGAAGGGCACATGTCTTCATATGATTGGTGGATCCACCTATGAAAAGCTGGCATATGAGGTAGGCATATTAATAACGCGTTTGAGGATGAAATGACGAGAATACCCCCTACTTTTGCATTACAACGCGTTTTGGAGTACTGGAAGGACAAAAATGCCCCTCACCCCACTTTTTGGTGATTTATAACAAACACATAGCAACAATTTTGGTGTTAGATTTTAGTTTATTTTACACATAGTAGGTAGTTTAGATTAGGAGTAGGTGTAGAATAGTGGTAGCTTATTTTAGCTTATTATTGTAACAGCTTTTTAGCTTATCATCTCGACTTATTGTATTAGCTTATTTTATGAATGAATATGCTTTTTATTAAGGTTGGTTTTTCTTAATACTTATTTTCTTTTTATGCTTATTCTTTACTCCTTATTTTTTAGCTTATTCTATAAATAAGCTCTTGCTTATAGTTTATTTTGGATCTGATCTCTTGAGCTTATATTCTAATAAGATACTTCCCTAGCTTATTTAGACTAGCTATTTTTTTTAGTGTTTGATTTTAAGCTTTTAGAGTTAGCTATTTTTTTTTGTTTTTTTCTAGTAATGGTTTTTATTTATTTTCCATCATTTTAATTTAGTTTTTTTTTGTATTATTGAAAATAGCTTAATTTTTGATTTTCTAAGCTTTAGACTTTCTATTTTAAAATACTTAATATTTTGAAATTAAGTTTATAGCTTCTAGCTTATTCTTATAGCTTGTTTGTCTTAACCTTTTAAATTGTCTTATTGTTGATGAAAAAATCATTCTACCTCTTTGGCGTGGAGCTTATGGGTCTTATTAGCTTATTTCTTTATATAAAAGTTTAGCTTTTTAAGTACTTATCTAGCTAATTAGTGAATTTAAAGTTCATACTTTACTAGCTAATTTGTTATTTAAGTATTAATCAAGTTTTAAGCTTTAGATTTTAAAAGTTTATTAGATCAGTTGGTTTTTTCATTCAATTCGGTTTCATCATTTCGGTTATATTTCCTATTCTTTTCAATATAGTAGTTTAGAATTATTTAGCTTAAAATGTTCTATGTTTGATATTATGATAGTTGCTAGCTTAATTGTTATGATTGGTGAGTAGTTTATTATAGTTGCTAGTGATTTGTGGATTAGAAATTAAGTGTGGATTGTAAAAAAGTTTGTTATTAATAATCTTCGATTATTTAGATTGTAGTTTGAATGTTTTAAAGGGCAAAAAAAAATCGAAAAATAATAGTCAAATGACACATCAGTAATTAATATCTTTTTAAGAGATTTTTGTCAAAAATAAACACGTTGTCGAGATATTATCTTTTTAAGGAAGGAGTTAATTCGTTAAGTAAAACTTAATTCAACTGAGAAACTTTCCACGTCAATTAGCAAGCATTTTTTTTATATAGTTCTTTTTTCTTTTTTTTTTTTTTTTTTTTTTAATTTAATTGTTTAGGCTTATTTGTTTTTAGTATAATTAGTTTATAGTAGTTTTTAACAATTTTGTAGTTTTAATTAAAAACCAAAAATTAAAAGATATTCAAGCATTAAATTGGAAGTATTTTCTTGAATTTCAAATTCATCTCTCGTTGGGACACGACATCCGGAGGATCGAATATTACTTTTCCTAAAGTAATTTTTATCCGACGTGATTACTTATATTATATTACTCGACTAGTCGTTATCGACGAATCAGTTTTTGGCGCCGTTGCCGGTGAGAGGTGTACGATCTACATGTGGTGTTTGAAGTTAGTGCCTTGAAGATCCTTTCTTTGAAAAGTTTATTTTCGTATTTTTAAAAATTGTAAAAATCCAATTTTTTTTATATATAAATATTAAAAATCCAAAAAAATATTTTTATTTTTATTTATTTATCTTATTATCTTTATAAAAATCTAAAAAATATTCTTCTTTATCCTCTTATTTCGTTTAATTCTTATCTTCTTTACCCTCTTATCTGTTTAATTCTTTATTTGCTATGTCTGACTCGGAAGCTTTAAATGAGCAACTGGCAAAACTTTCCCGAGCTTTGAATCAAATTGAAAGACAAATATTATCTGGCCAATATCATTGCTCATGTTGTGGGGGTCCGCGAAATGGTGGAAATTGTCCCGGGTGTAGAATTATAAGGACGGGAAACGGGTTTGTCTATGACCAAAATCCTTATTCCTATAATGAAACACCTAATTTCTTTAACCAACCCCCGCAACACCCGATTGAGACATACTCGTTTGAATATTGTGGAGGAAGCCCTCACCCGGGCTTTGATTGTCAAACAGGAAACACACCCAACTATGATCAGGTCCCTATTACAATCAAGATTTTGGTTTTCACCAACCTCCATTCTATTCTCCAAGTCAGCCGCAACAGTTCGACTGTTGTGAGTTCTGTGGAGGTCCACATTATAGTTATGATTGCTAAGCAAGGAACAAGCCCATCTATGATCAGGGTCCTTGTTACAATCAAACCTTTAGTGATGACCAACCTCCATTTTATTCTTCGTATCACCAACAACAATTCGACTGTTGTAAGGTTTGTGAAGTTCCCATTGTAGCTCTGATTGTCAAACCAGGAACCAGCTTGCCTATGAGCGTACTCCTGGTAACAATTATGACTTTCCTTGTTTTGACCAACCTCCACAGTACCATATTGACCAGTCGCCCCCTCAGGATTTAGATTCTCATAGTCATTGTATGCTTTCAGCAAGGGAAAATAACTGTATTTTGGAGGAAATTCTTAGAACTCACATGCCTAATTCCCCTGTTTTTCCAAAAGAACCTGAGAGGAGTGACGATTACACAAAGGTGACTCTTGACGAGGAGCAATATTTATGTGATCATTATACCGCTCCCGTCACACCTTCGCCTCTTGCATACACACCAACCCTATATGTTTTACCTACCATGGAGCCTTTAGAAACCTTCTTAATGGGGGATGAGGTTATTAGCACTATTCCTGTAAGGGAAAATGACGAATTCATAAATTCTAGTGTTGATGATTTTTTCCCTAATCCCAAGGGAGTCTGAGTTGACATTGGATAGTACTTATTTAGAGTGTAGTATGAATGTTGATCCACCTCTACCTTGTACTGATGTTTCGAGAGATACTATAGTAGATATTGACTTACCTTTTGGAGAGCATTTAGACACATTTTGACAATGAGTAAATTCTTTATGACAACATAATCCGCACTCACGTGACACCTTCACCACTTTCATACACACCACCCCCACCTTTCTTAGCTACCATGGAGCCTTTAGACACCTTCTTAATGGGGGATGAGGTTATTAGCACTACTCCTATAAGGGAAGATGACAAATTCATAAAGTCTAGTGTTGATGATCTTGTCCTAATCCTAAGGGAGTCTGAGTTGACATTGGATAGTACTGATTTAGAGTGTAGTATGCCTGTTGATCCACCTTTACCTTGTACTGATGTTTTGGGAGATGCTATAGTAGATATTGACTTACCTTTAGGAGAGCATTTAGACACCCTCTCAACGGGGGATAGGGAAGTTAACTTCAATCCTTGTAGGGACATAGAAGAACTAGAAAGTTTAGTAGTCGATGATCCAGTCCCAGTCCCAAGGGGTGTTTGATAAACCTTTAGGTAATTCTGATTCGGTGACTAGATCTTATGATGTGACTTTCTTAAACCTTCTCTTTGACTTTAATGATGATTATACCTTATGTTATGATAATCCACTCTTTGATGAGGAGTTTGAGGACATTAGTAGTCTGGACCCCCTGAGTCGACTCCAGTTATTGATGAGTCTTCCTTGCTAGTCACACCACCTCCCGCTTCTAAGCAATTGAGCTTAAGGGAGGTGGAAAGATTTGATCCGTTTTTCTCCCTGACACAGTCGGGTGAGGAGACGAGGGTGATGGAGATCCCTTCCTTTGGTTTTCATCATATGCCATCACCCCGTCCTGCTGCATACTCACCTAAGGAGGTGATGTATCGCTATTACCATCCTCACCTCACATCGGGTGATGGATTTGACCATGGACCTAGAATTAAATAACCCTAGAGTCAAGCTAGAGACTCGAACAAAAACAAGCGCTTCTCGGGAGGCAACCCGTGTTATCCTTAATATTAAATAAGTAGCTTGCTACATTAGGTTTCTTTCGTAGTAGTTTAATCGCAGTAATGAATAAGTGGGGTGTATTTTTAGCCTAAGTGTGGGGGAGTGCTTCTCTCCATGTTGTGTTTCGTGGTTATCTGTTTTTGCTTGCAGGATTTCCTATGATCTTGAAGACCTTCGTGCTTGTTTTCAATCCTCCAATCACTCGGTCTCCGATCAGTTTCATGTTTATATCTTGGGAAATCCTCAATCCCGATCATATATATATTGTTGTTTCCCCTTTCACACTTGGAATTTTTTACATTTGCCTTTTTCGTTCCTAAGTGTGGGGGTAAAACCCGATATTTTTGAACATTGAGGCCAATGTTTCATTTTAAGTGTGGGGGGGATTTCTGTCGAAACTGATCATACATGTGCCCGTTTGTGCCCCTCACAACCCCATTTTAACCCATTTATATTGTTTTATTCTATGTTAAAAAAAATAAAAATAAATAAATAAATATCTCTTAGTTTTAATTAGATATGTAAATAAGTAGGCCCGTAGAACTAGGGATATTTTGACTTGACCGAGTTTTGCACTCTAGCTTTCCCCTTAGCTTTTGAGACTAAGCGTTTGCTTAACTTTAAAATTTTGCAAAGAACAAAAAATGATAGAGTTAAATATAAGTTAGATGCTAAGCGTGGAGTAGTTGGATCTCTTTAGAGCTCATAGAGGTTAATTGTGGCTTTTTGCTCCCACCAGCTTAATAAACGTTATATAATTGATAATAAATAAATAAAGTTACTTTGGTTTTTGCGATTCTTAGTTTTGATCCCTTCGTAGAGATTCCTTCTGGTGAAAGTAAGGTACACATCGAGGTTTTGTCAGTGTTGTGGGGAAATAGGCTACCGATTCTTGACGGCTCGCTCCCGTTGTCTAGGTAGTTAAAAGACCACATGACTTGAAATTTGGCTATAAAATAATAATAAATAATAATAATGTAATAAACTGAAGCCGAAATAAGACCACTGTTTCTTGTCGGTTAGGACGCCCGATGTTGCAGTCGTTTAAAGGGTGGAAGTAATAATAATAATAATAATGTCGTAGAATACCAACGTACTTTCTGAAATTTACCACAATGAACCATTTACTTTTTTATTACCGATATCACCAACGTACTTTCAATTTTTTTTTCAACATGAACCAAACGTTTGTACCGTTAGTTATTATGTGGCAACGTTAGTCCATTTAGCCAACGATCGTTTGCATCGTTAGTCTTTTATACTAACGACCGTTTTCTCTTTATTTTTTAATTTTTTTATAAAAAATTGTTTTTTACGTTATTTTTCGTAAAAAAAATTAATTTTTTTAGAAAATTTTTATAATTTTTTTCGTACGTTTTAAAATCTTAATTTTTTTAAAACAATTTTAAATTTTTTTCGTACTTTTTAACTTTTTTTAAAAAAAAAATTTACGTTATTATTCGTAAAAAAAATTCGTACTTTTTAAAATCTTAATTTTTTTTAAAAATTTCATACTTAAATTTTTTTTAATTTACAAAGTACGAAAAAAAATTTGAACTTTTTTTAAAACATTAAGATTTTAAAAAGTACGAAAAAAAATTAAGAATTTTGTAAATATTTTTAAAATTTTTTACGAATAATAACGTAAAAATATTTTATGCTAACAAAATCTCTTAGTTATTGTTAGAAATGTGAATAAGTAGGCCCGTAGAACTAAGAATATTTTGATTTGATCGAGTTTTGCACTCTAGCTCTCCCCTTAGCTTTCGAGACTAAGCGTTTGCTAAACTTTAAAATTTTGCAAAGAACAAAAAATGATAGTTAAATACAAGTTAGATGTTAAGCGTGGAGTAGTTGGATCTCTTTAAAGCTCATAGAGGTTAATTGTGGCTTTTTGATCCCACCAGCTTAATAAACGTTATATAACTGATAATAAACAAATAAAGTTACTTTGGTTTTTGCGATTCTTAGTTTTGATCCCTCCGAAGAGATTTATTCTGGTGAAAGTAAGGTACACATCGAGGTTTACTGTCTCTGGTCGGTTCACTCCTGATGTGGCAGTCTTCAAAAGAAGGCCCATAGTAACAATAATAATCCGAGACTGATAAAAGTTTACTGGCTCTGTCGGTTAGGACGCCCGATGTGTCAGTCTTCAAAAAGGTCGAGGAAATTACCGAGGTCGAAATAAGACTACTGGCTCTGTCGGTTAGGACGCCCGATGTGTCAGTTGTTTAAAGGACCGAGGGATAATAATGTTGCAATAATAATAATAATAATAATAATAATAATAATAATAATAATAATAATAATAATAATAATAATAATAATAATAATAAAGCCAAATTTCGACTCCGGGGTTATCTAAATAAAGCCTCCGTCTCTGGACTCGTAGTTGAGTTGTTTCGGATGAAATAAAAAGGATAACCCCTAAATCATGCGAAATTAGAACCTTAATGTGGACCTTATTCTCACCATATCGTCTCTTTAGGAAAGGATTTCAAACTAATTATGGTCTAAACCGGGCACCTTTATGATAATAAGGACATAATTTATTTGTCACCAATAATAATAATAAAATCCTTAGAGGATTTAGGAATAAGGGAGCGAAAAGTGGCTAATGCGTACACAATTAGCATTTATGAGTAGTGTTAGCATCAAATCTTATATTTGACTGTGATTTCGTTTTAAGCTTAGTTTGGGGATTGTGAAAAGTCGAGGATGACGAACTCCCGTTCTTAAAGGCTTTTTAAATAAATTTTATTTTAGTTTTTATTCTATTAATTAATAAGTGTTTAAAACGGGGGCGCTTTCGAAATAAATTATTTTTAAACCTTCTTAATGGACCTTTTCTGTTCTTGTTTGATTGTGAGGGGTCATAAGTCAAAGGGGGATTTAATTATTTACTTCCGGGCGTGTTTTATAAACATTGCGTGCGGGACCAACAATGGCTAAGTGTGGGGAATTTAATGTGTGCTTAAACACACATTATTTGTACCCCAGAAAACACATTAAAACGGACTAAAATACTAAAATATGAGTAATTATCTTGCAAATATGTTTGTAATGGGTTTTTATGTCTTATAGGTATAAAGGATTGAAAACAAAGCAAAAACGGTAATTTTCAGGTGACTTTTGACGACATTTTCACGTTTATCGAGGTTCAAATGAAGTCATTAATATTCCACGATTACACCATTGGAAAGAGCATGAAATTACGAATCTATCGGTACCTTACTTGCCCCTTGAACCTTTATTATTTGAACCCTATGTCGCCTTATATGAACCTTTTACTAATAATGAACCAGACCAATTTAAAAGAGGGTTTTATAAATAATATTAGCTATTTATAATGAAACCATTGCCTAGAGCAACTGGTTTCATCTATGGCCCTAAAACCACAACCTGGAGGTCATGGTTTCGAACCATGCAAGAGGGTTATTATCCCCTCTACCACGTCAGCAGCTGACGTGGCATTGCCATGTAGGCTGACATGGGACCTACATGATGACGTAACAGCTAACGTGGCATGCCACATGGCAGCCTGACCCCGTTGACCCGACCGTTGACTGGCGGTCAACCATCGTTGACCGGTGGTGGTCTAGCGGTGGTCCACGATGGTCCGCCACCGTTGACCGTCGCTGGCCATCGTTGACCGCCACTGTTGACCGTCGTTGGCCACCGTTGACCGGTGGTCCGGCGGTTACTCCGGTGACGGTGCTAGAACAGTAATCAAGCCACGTGGCACCAATCACAAGGCGACACGTAGCATCCTAGTCATTGGTACGAGGTACTGTTCATAGGGTGCAGGTACGAGGTTCGGTGTCAGTACGAGGTTCAGACAGCAGGGTCAGTATGAGGTTCGGATTTCGAGTATTCTAGAAGCTGATGTGGTGAGTAGTGACTAGTGGATCCAGCTCGCGTACGAGGTACGCAATTCCATGCTAATCATTGGCAATTAAGTCTGTACGAGGAAGCTTCGTGGAAATTGCATACACACGCTCCTCCAATCCAAATGACTAAAATGCCCCTAGATCTGGAGCTCTTATTGGTTGATCACCTAAAAAGACAAAATTGCCCTCCACCACTACTTGGGCTATAAAACTAGATGCATAGTAGCAGTTTGAGGTGTTAGATTTTTAGTTTATTTTCACATAGTTAGGAGTAGGTTAGATTTAGGAGTAGAATAGTGG
>BQNB010093528.1:0-26346 GCA_026074375.1 Tanacetum coccineum
TAATCAATCAATAGCCCCACCACAGACCGACAAGATCATAAAAGAAATACATGAAGGGTCTTGCGGGTTCAATGCGGAACCTCGTTCGATGGTAGTTAGAATCATAAAGTAGGGTTACTATTGGCCATCAATGCACAGGGAAGCTGCAAAAGCAATTCAAGACTGCAATAAATGCAAGGAACAATCCGCAATATAGAAAGCATGAGTGGATGGAGCCATCACAGTCGTACGTACGTGGCCTTTCAGCCATTGGGGGATTCATATCGTAGTACCACTACCAATGGCTCTTGGAGGTCTAAAATTTCTAGCAATCGCAATCGAACACTCTACAAAATAGGTGGAAGCCAAACCTATAACTGTCAAAAATGCAAGACAAGTGGAAAAGTTTGTATGGGATTATTTAGTGTGCAAATTCGGAGTACCCCTGATGATCAGCTCGAAAGAAGAAACACACTTCAAAGAGGGGATATTCGCAGACTTCTGTAAAGAATTAAAAATCATACAGACCTTCTCTCCCATTACGGAACACATGGAAATAATGCACTATATAGAGAAATAGCTAGTTCGAAGCCAACAAGGTTGGGTGGATAACCTAGCCAAATAATTATGGGTACATAGAACTCTTCTAAGGAACAGCCAAGAAGAGACACCGTTTAGCTTAACCTACAGTTCCAAAGCCATAGTCCCTATAGTTGAAGCCACAGATGACAGGGGAAGAACGCAAGAAACAACCAAAAACGGCAAGGAAATAGCTTCGATTGAAAAAGCTCACTATAGAAACAAGTTACAAAAATACCACAATACAAGGAACAATTATTCCAATCACATTGTGGGAGACTTCATCTTGTTTCCAACAAGCTCACAAGAGCCGCAAGGTCCACACATGATAAGCGAAGTCCACAAAGACGAGTTTTATACACTTGTCAACATAGCTGACCACTTGCTAATTCGAAAAGCAAAAGGAACAAGTCTCCGTAAGTTTACATGTAAAACTTACATCATTTCTTGCTTTTTATTTTATTTCAATTATCAAAAATAGTGTAGCAAACTAAGTGTTCATACCAGCGATGATGTAAATCTTTCTACACTATTAAAGAAGAAGTTTCATTTCGAAATACTCATTACATGATTAAAGTTCAACGTTGAAGGGATGTAGTAAGGCCACACATAAGCCCTACAAAATTAAACATCCATAAAATTCACGTTAACTTCCTCATTGCTTCTTTTAGCCCTGAGAACATAATGAAGTGGTTCGAAACCCTTCATCGGCAATAAGCCAAAAACATCTAAGGCCACACTTGAGCCTAATACTACTAAGTTTAATGATGGAAGAGATGTAGTATGGGCCACAAATGATCCCTATAAAAACTTAAACATCCAAAAAATCCATGTTAACTTCCCTCATTGCTTCTTTTAGCCTTGGGGGCATACTGAAGTTGATAAAACTCCTTCGTATGAGTACTGACGTCTAGTCAAATATTTAAAGGCCACACATGAGCCTTCTCTTGATACAACGAACAAAGGAGTCAAACGTAAAGTCCTCCCAAGCCAAACATGAGGCAAGCAAATTAGGTTCCTAAGGGAAACCTAGCTTTGAAAGAGGATGAGAGGGATGAGATTGAGAGAGAATGACGAGGGAGGTGAGAGATAACGGAGACGTGAGAGACTTTGTATAGGTGACGAGTAACCTTTGTTCGGTGATGAGGAGCTGAGAATTTGAGAGCGTATTCGATGAGAGAGAGAGGAGAGAGAGAAAACAAAGCATTCAACAAACATAACATAGGAAAATTTGGGATACATCCATTATTATCCAAAACCCTCATTAGGAGGTAAATTTTCTAAAGTCAACTATGCAGGCAACCATATAATTGTTTAAGACAAATGGCCAACATGAATCATTGTACGGATAGAAATTATTTAATGGCCACTAGCCCAAGATAACAGTATATGTTCAACGGGTACACTCTACCTTTAGGGCCAAATTAACATTAAATGACGGATCCTTTCATTCATTTGGGATGGAGAAGGCTTCACAATATCAGTAGGAGGAGACATGGGTCTTCAAAGAAGGAACAGAAGATGGAGTAGCTTGCTGGGTAGAAGGCACATGTATTTGGGTCCTTGAAGGAACAGGCTTCTGTAGAGTGGGGGGCTTCTTCGAAAGCAAAGCTTCTATAGAAGCAGAAGCATCAGCTACATACTCATTTAACAAAGAAAAATGTGGCAGTGGCAAAGGTATGCTGACTTGAGTGTGAAGTCATTATTATATCGAGGAACGATTACCCTTTAAACCTTTGATAAATCGAAGGATCCTTCATTCTTGCAACCCTGTTCTAGCCGATGCACATGCCAAAGGTTAATACTGATGATACAGCGCTTTTCCAATACGCCTACCCAATTCATCACTATGAATAAGCTTCATGCAAGCATAAGGTACAACCTTAGAAACCACTTCTCTCCTATCATGCTTGGCCTCCTTTATTTCCTAGCCAAGTGAAGCCTCATTAGCCTCCGAAAGATTGCCTTCTTGGCTTACAAAGAAGTGACCTTTGACTCCAAAGCCGAAAGGCTGACCTGATAACCTGACCACTTTTGACTCTCGAGCATCAACGTGTCAAGGTTTCCCTTGTGCTCTTTTACCTCAGCAGCTAGTGAAGACATCTTCTCTTAAAGAAGCAAGACAACAGGGTTCTTGTCAAAATCAGTCATGGCAGCTTCACACTTGGCCCAAAGCCCGTCACACTCCTCCAAAAGCTTACGAGACCTCCTATTCACTGCATTATCCATAATAGCTTGCCTAGTATAGCAACAATCATGAAACTCAAGCAGGTCCACATCAAGATGGTTATCCAAAAAACCCTTCCAAGCAGGAGGAGTTATGGCAGAGATCTTGAGATGGTAGGCAGTGGCATCTTTTAACTCCAAACAATCTTTGAGACCTAAGAAACGTTTGCATGTCAATAAGGGATAAAATATGTATACAAGATATTACTAAAGGATGATGAGAAGAGGGCAACTTCCCTCATCATCATCAAAAATGGATTGCACGGCGTTATCATCCTTCAAGTGACAAAAGCCTTGGCTATTGAGTTCATCATTTTGCGAAAACAGTGGTACGAGGTTGACGAACCAGAAGCCAGTTTCCTTTTTACAAGAGGCCTCGAAGAACCTCCCCTTGTTTTGCACTTCCTCTCCCTAATGTGGGCTGCAACACTCCTAGTGTGAACAACAAAAGTATCTCCTTTGGGACTCCCTACTGAATCTGCTATAGTCCCCACGCACTCATTCACAGGCTCAGTCACAGGCTCTTCATCAGTCCTGACAGGCTTTATATTAATAGACACAAAAGGGGAGCCAGTATTAAAACCTAGAGAAAGATCCTTGGGAAGGAAAGTAAGACCCTCGTCTTCCTCGATGTAGATAAAGTTTCTAAAAGATATCTCTGCAAAATGAAAGAATAAATCATATATCAGTGAAAAGGGCAAATGAAAAGGAAAACAAGAAAGGTAAATACCCTTGCCACCCACAAAGATTGTAGGTCGTGTTGCCATCGTTCCCATGAGACTGGAGGCATGTAGGAAAAGATGGGATCATCGAAAGCAAAACACTAACTGTGGTAACAACCAAGACTTAAAACTGTGGGTTTTGCTTATTACATAAGGGAGTTTGGCTTTGAAAGATTTGATGTCAAGATATTCTCCTTCTAAGAAAAAGCTGAGGAAAATTTGGGAAGGAACGATCTAATATCTTGAATAACAAAGAAAACGATGGTTGCCAACCTTCGATACGAGTGATAAGTTAGCAAGGAGACTCGGGATATGCTTTTTGGATCTTTTTTGAAAAGTTAACCAACTACTAGCTTTGAAAAGATTGAAGAAACCACAAAATAATTCAACAGAAGGCTCACAATCATACGCCTTACTCATGACAATGAAGGTCGTTAATTTGGAACAACCAAAAGGGTTAAGCCTAGAGATGTGAACTTTGAAGTACTGAAGCACCTTACAGATAAGAATTCATTAAGTGGAATTCTAAGATTAGCAGAGAAATGGCAATGAGTGTACAAAACCAATGTACTTAAGAGTGAGCAGCAAGAATGGTCTAATAGATGTAGGAAGGATCACACGGTATCGAAGGAAATGGGATAAAAAGAAAAGAAATCGTCTATCTGTTGCGCGACAACTCACATCGTTGAAAGCTGATGTTATTTTTGCAACAACATACCTGATAATACTTTTTGATCTTACTGTTGGAAGTACAGTAAATATTCCTGAAGAGAGAAGATGAGTGATTGAAGTGGTAACAAGAAAGGGATTTTATGTGATGAGTTTTTATAGGCGAACGCTTGCAGGGACGCTATCACCGTGCATGTGGCCAACGATCAAAGATTATCGAATTTCAAATTGAAATTTTCAAAAGTCGAAAAGATGTTCGTGTACCACAGGCAGACTTTTAGGTAATCAGCATTAAAACCCAACTTAACCGACACAATTGGGTTAAGTACTATAATGAGTTTTTTAGTAGTGCATCGGCGACTTGTCTTAGATTTTTTATGAAGATTGATAGTCAAAAGCAATGCAATTATAGATGCATACATTACATTCAACTGGGGGGCTTAATGACGTACCCTCACCACTTCGCTCTGGAGTCACCTTCGCAAGCCCAATGGGATCTTTCCCTCCAAATACACAATAAAACTCATTTTCGAATAATTTTGATTGGCGTTAAATCATCTTCGAGATGATTACCAGTATGGGAATCTGCCATGCGAAGCCCTTCACCCTTCGCGGTGGGCCTTTGATGAAAATTAACGGCAGATGTACAGACTAGTCAAAAAACCCACGTTCTCCATCTTATTGGGCTTCTTTCCCTATATAAATAGAGATTGTGGTACCAATATAGAATTCACCCTTACATTTGTGCGGGACTCACCATGATCATCGGCTTTGTGCTAAGCCCTCTTCGTCCCATCTCTTATTTCCATGCAACTCTTAAATAGTGGCATAAGGTTCCAGATATGGCTAAGACTCTTACACACAGTTACTTACGCTTTCATACTTTCTTAATACAAAAAGCACATACTTACTCTCATGCCAGAGGTGATTCGCAGGGATACCCCCTACGCCTCACTTAACGTAGTGTTTCCATTTGTGTTGACACGGGTTATTCAAGGCTTGGCAACTCAACATTCTACAAGGAAGACTCTTCGTTCTCATCGAAGCCTGATCGTGCCCATATTTAAACAATCATGTATATTTAGTATGGGTTAGTGTTAAAATGCCCAAATCCAAGTGATGTTTGAATATTCTGAATAATAATAGCTGATGTTAAGCAAAAGGCAGTCAAAAGCAAAAAAGAAAACAGTAAGTTTTCTAGACCCAGGTGCCGGTCCCTTATCTATGGGGTCGGTCCCATTCGATAAGGGGAGCATCTATTGCGGGGACGATATAGGGTACCGCATTGGTAACTGTCTAGGTTGCCTAAAATTTTGTTGTGTACTATTTCTGTAGGAAAATTGGTGATTTGGGTGGCTATTTTGCAGCAAATCCTATGTTTAAGCCTCACAAAATTCCATATCAGCTTGCTACATTATATAGTTTTTATATCTTAGGCATGATGTGATCATTAATATGATAAATTGCTTTATCCAACAATAAACTAGCATGTATGCATGGCATTTGATATCAACATGTAAGAAGCATGCAAGTATGTGCTAAAAAATAAATTAAACAAGCACTAATAATAATAATTTAACGAGCAAGAAAATTTCTGCAAGTTCTAATTGTTTCGAACTATTCGAAACATCATCACACATAAACTAGCATATAGTCTAAAAAATAATAAAAAGTGCTTTGAACAATTAAAAAAATAGTACAAAGTATTTTACTAAGCAACATAAACATGATTATTATTAAATGTCTTCTCTATTCACTTTTTCCTCCAAAATATTCCCTTGAGTGTCTTTCTGAACGACTTAAGCGCACCTCATTGCTCCATGTGCATTGCCTCTTACCGGTTAAGCATAGATTTTTGTTGAGAAAACAAGGTGGCCATATTTTGGTCTGAAGGGGCGGGTCTTTAAAGACTTAAAGGTGGATGGGTGAAAGAGAATTATAATAAGTACGGGGAAACATAGTACTTTTTGAGAAGTACCTTCATCACGTATCTCTTCGTCATCATCATTTTGATGCGAAGAGGATCAGTAATGGAAGGCGAAGGAGGAGGAAGTGGAATGATGGCCCTTTTTGATACTGGCGTGTTTACGAACTTTTCGTTCTTGGATGAGAACGAGAAGATGCAAGACTTGATCTATAATGTCATATTGACCATTGTCAAGATCAGGGTATGACTCCATGACTTGTCAAAACAAGCGAGTTAAAAGCATACCATAAGGTATGTTGACTTTGGGTGTCATACGAACAAACTCTAATCATTTTGCAACAAAATAGGCAAGATTTTATTGTTTTTTTGGCAACAATACAATAAAGCATATGAGCGAGACAAGCCAGAAGATGGTCCCGATTACCTCCTAGGCCGAAAACATTCTCTTGAATGATTTCTTCCTAACGCTTCATATCTTTATTTACCTCTTTGGTCAAGATACGATTGGAAGTAAGTTTAACACGTTCTCCTTTAATGACTCGACTCGACTTAATACGTTCAAATTTAAGATATTGATGCTTTTAGCAAGGGTCAGTAATTCAGTATGATATGGACCAGAGGTCTCTTAAAAGACCACTAAGGCATCAAGAGACCATTCGATGGTGAAGACACTTTGATCTTAGAAAGGAATACCAAGCATTTTCCCAAATTATTTAAGAGAGAGACTAAAAAATTGATCTTGGATCATGAATTAGATGAGGAGAAAGCCTTATTCATCATATTGAACTTGAACTTGACTGTAAAATTCCAATATGAATCGAGGAACAATCGACTCATTGATTAGGTACAGACAATCAAAGTTTATTAGTGGGAAGTTTTGTTGAATAAAGCTCGATTAGGCATAGAGTTTATCAACGACCCGACCATCATGAATAGACCGATTTTCAACACGTTTGAAAATTTTGGCAATAGTGGATGATATGTTTGGTTCATCGGAAATTTTAGGAATATACGCACGGGTGTTTTTGTGGTCACCGGCAATTGCATGAGACATATTTTTACCTATATTTAACAACAACAGCAAAAATGAATAATAGTCCCAACATATATATATATATATATATATATATATATATATATATATATATATATTGTAGAACCGTAGAGAGAGGATGAATATGGTTTTCTTGACTTCTTGGAAGTTTATAAAACTTTAAGTCTCGAAAGAGCGGAGTGGTGTGGTAATCTACTTTGCGATGAGAACAATAAGTAGATAGAGAGAAGAAGAGACACCACGATATATATTGGTTCGGGAAGGGGGTTTAGTCCTCCAGTACGTCCAGTTGCAAATCCATGACACCGATACTATTCCTAGTATAATCCTTAAGGTGGACTATAGACAATATTACAATTTAACTCCATCGACTATCATTAAAGCTCGGTGCTCACACAGAAGAGTTACTACCTATGGTATTCCGCCCTCGGAATCCACCCCTAAGAACCCGTGATTCGACTTAACCTATAACTCCAAAATCATTCCCCTTAGAAGCTTTCTAAAACCCCAACTAGATCCATAATGATCTAGGCTTGATCCTATGGATACAATACTTCCCTTACAACTTGATAGATTAAATAAAAGATAGTTGAACCAAGTCTTAACCTAGCCTAGAGACTCGATTCTAATAGAAAGGGTATGATAAAAAGACCCTCGACAAAGCACACAAGTATGGATGAGGTACTTGTGTGGCTCTCTTGCATAGAAGAGAAGATTAAGAATACTTGATGTTTATACTTAAAGGATTAGAGAAGAGAAAAAAGAGGAAAGAATGTTTGTAAGATGTAAGGAATACAAAGGCCAAGGATGGGTATTTATAGGCCAAATCCTTAAGTTTTGTAAAAACAATTCGCACCTGGCGCGCTGCCAGCGTGCCAGAATCCCGAGTTTGTTTTTCTTCGGGACTTTGGCATTTTAAATACCCGCACTTGGTAAACCCCCAATTATACTTCACGCTATGACCTTTCAATCATTCTTACACTTAAGGTCAACCGATTCAAATAGCCATGTGATAAAATGTTTGTAAAGTATTAAAAGCGTTTTGCTTATCCGATATTGTAAAGAGAGAAAAGAATTATCAAAAAGCGGTATTTTAGGTTTTCAAGTCTAACTAGCTTAGTTGGGATCTAAATAAGGCTTTGAAATAGCTAGTTAGGGTACAAGAGAATATTCTTAGAATATTCTTTGCTTGGAGAGAAAGGAGGAAAAGATTTGAAATTTAAATTTCAAATTCTTTAAGCACATGTTGGATAAGAATGTATGAGTTGTGAATAAGTTGTCATGATGTGACATAAGGGAGCCTCTTGATCTTGTTTGAAATTGAGGGTGAAGATGTAAAGAGGAGATTTAAGTAGGATAAGTGATATGGCAAGATCAAGGGTGATAAGAGAGGTGTGTTTATTGTGTGAGTAAGAAGTGTAGGTGATATATGAGAAATCACATATCTTTATTATACCAAAAATATCCTTTAAATGAACAAATTGTGCAAATTATGCTTGTATATTGCTTGTTTTGTCATTCGTGATGTGTAGGTACGGATATTACAAAAATCACAAGAAAACGGTCAAAACCGGGCAAACACGGACACGGGAACGGATAAAGTACACAAGAACCGGAAGTTTCTAGCAAAAGGTCAATAAAGTCAAACCTTGGTCAACTCACAAAAGACAAAAAAATCCTCAAAATACCATAAAAACCCTTAATGTTAAATCTAATTTCACCAAAAGCCCTAAATCACTAACGCCGTTAAATAAATAATGGCCGTTAAGTGTATTAACCCTAAAACCTTTACCAAAGCCCAAAAAAAATTACCCAAAACCCACGACCCATTTTCCTTTTACACAAGCCCAAATCAAAACTTCTACAACCCGGGTCAAATATAAAACATATGAAATTGGGGGGCGGGAAAAACAGTTTCACTGTTTACCCGTCTTCCCCAATTTACCATCTTCAATATAACCTCAATTAAAATGAAATTAACCCCTCTCCCATTCAATCAACGTGGCCACAAGAGATGCTAAGTACCAAGTACCATGTCAGCATAAAAAACGTCATCAAACGCTTGTGATTGGCTACAAGGACTCAAGAGAATGACACGTGGGATGGAAACTAACACACCAAAAGATGGGATTTTACACTGAAAACAAGACAAAAAGAAGCACAAGAGAGGGATCAAACCACGGATTGCCACGCTAGCAATCCGTGTGCTCATTTTGATCTAACGGTTTAGAAAGGAGATCCAATGATTAGCAATGATTGAAAGGCTGAGATGAAGACCAAGGGGAGCGTGTGCAGAGGCCTAGAAACTTCTTCTCAAGCCTATAAATAAAGGGGCACCCTCACTCACAAGGAGATCGAGGAGTAGTGATAGAGAGTAGCTTTTAGAATTAGCTTATGTAATTTTCAAATCGTTTTTAGCTTATAGATTTCTACTTAATGTAACATTCTCTTAAGTTTGTAATCAATTTCATATTAGTAATAAAAGTTTGTTTTTCTTATTGATCAATTGTCACTTTAAGTTTTCCTTAAATCTAAAACTGTTTGATTAAGCTGTCTTTTGTTCACATAAGCTCATAGGCTCTTATCTACTTTTAGTCTGGCTAATAGCTCAACTAAGCTCTCAAAAGCTTAGTTGAGCTTATTGACACTTAATTCCACAATCTAAATTACCAAAGCTATTTAATGGAAGGGAAGTCAATCATGGAAGGACTTCCAGGACCCTACCAGCTTATCACTTGATAAGCTGGAGCTTGTTGATACTTTATTAAGCCTTGTTTAAGCTAAGGCAGTTGTAAGTCTTCTTTTCATATTTTATAGCTCTTTAATTGCATTGCTAGCTTAATCTGTCCATTACTTGCTTATAACTTCTTAGATTTGCTTATTGCTTGCTAAATTCTGTTTGTTATAGCTATTTGATGCTTAATATAGATGTTTATGCTTAATTTGCTTGTTTGTTAGTTTGAGATCTTTAGTTTTCATAATCTGTCCCAAATTTGTCAAAAATACAAAAAACAATTAGCATAGATAATCAACTTATTTGTTCTGCTTATTTAGCTGCTTAAATCTACTTATTAGGTTTATTTCTAGCTTGTTATTATCTGGTATAACATCTTTCATCATTAATTCTAATTTTCATAAGCTTAATATGGGATTTAAGAAATTAAAGGGGTGTTTGGCTTATGACAATACTAACTAAAGTTAGTACTGTCATTAGTTATTTGGTCCTTTAGATTCATTTTAAATCTCATAATTAGGTTTATTAGATCTGGTTTTAAGGTTGCTTGTAGGTTTAAGAAAGAATTAATCCATTTTGTTAGTTAATAGTAGGTTCTGAGTCACTAAGCCCACATTCCCACACATACCCACCCCCCTACCCCACAAACTATCCCCTCAGTATCATTAAGCTTATTTGGTTCAATTGTTTTTAGCTGTTAACCATAGTAGAATTATTGTTGCTTTAGAGTTTAATTAGTGTAGAAGTAAGTTTGTAATGTCTGCACTCTTTGGTTTATTTAGATGTCATTTACATCAGCATAGTTAAAATTGCTAAACAACCACTTTTAAGCTTAATTTTCAAAGGGTTAAAGTAGTTATTAGCTTTTGATTTTCATAGCACAAGTAGAATTTAGGTCAATTTAACTAGATTAGGGCTTATCTTAGCTTAATTAGTTGCTTAGATTATCTAGCCTGCAATTTAGTAATTTGTCATTTTAATAAAAATTTCAAAAACCAAAAAAATATTGTGTATTATGTCTGTATAAGCCTTTTTCATCTAGCTTATTTTAGTCTTGTTAACTTTCAAGATAGTTATTAAAAGCTGTTTTTAATAGTTTGGAGATCAAGCTTTTTAGAGATATTAGTCAAAAAGTTCTAAGGATCTTTTAGCTGTCTTAAAAATAAGTTCAAAATAGCTAGTTTGTCTAGTTGGGATAACAGTTTTTCTTTAAGTGCTTATTAGAGATTTATAGTTTATTGCTTGTAGTTTTTATGTGATTTTTGTTTTAACTAGCTTATTAGGTTAATCTTTAGTGATGAATAGCTTAATAAAGATAGGTCTTAGTTAATTTTAACTTTTAATAAGAAAAACCAAAAATTCACTCATTTCCTACTGAGTATTTAAGCAGTTTTTAAGCAACTTTTTCATTAAGCATTTGAGTTTCAAAATACTTTTCAAAAGAAGTTTTAGAGAGCCTATAGGTCTAGCTTTAAGAAAATATAAGGCTCAAAACCATAAGGTTCTGTTTACATAGTTAAAATTAAGCCCAAAGTAGCTAAGTTGTTTGTTTGGATTTCAGTTTATCCAAAGTGCTTATTTGAATTCTTTAGCTTATGGTTTATTCTTTGTGCTCATTTCTAGCTCAGTTTAGCTTATTAGGATAGTTATAGATAGTTTAAGCTTTAATTAGTCATTCGTTTAACTAAAGTAATAGCTTATTATAGTGAAAGATTTAAGCTAAAGCCCTAAGAAACAAATTTTTAGTGTAATCTATTTGTTTTTAAGCCAATTTTTAGCTTATTGATTAAGTTTCAACAAGTTTTGTTTTTATAAAGAGTGCTTATTTTTATCTTTTCTACGACTTTGATTTTAAAAGTTTCAAAAATAAAAAAAAAGATTTGTCAAAAAAAGCGAAGTCATGGGATTCGAAACCTTGACCTTGCTCTTCACACTCATACACGTACTCACACCAACACAAAAACATTATCATTTGCATACAATATCTCACCGTTTTGTGATTCGACTTAACCTACAACTCCAAAATCCCTCCCCTTAGAAGCTTTCTAAAACCCCAACTAGATCCTCAATGATCTAGGCTTGATCCTACGGATACAAGACTTCCCTTACAACTTGATAGATTGAATAAAAGATAGTTGAACCAAGTCTTAACCTAGCCTAGCGACTCGATTCTAATAGAAAAGGTATGAGAAAGAAGACCCACGACAAAACACACAAGTATGGATGAGGTACTTGTGTGGCTCTCTTACGGAGATGTGTCTTCTTCAATAGATGATAGAAAAGAAGATTAAGAACAGTTGATGTTTATACTTAAAGGATTAGAGAAGAGAAAAGAGAGGAAAGAATGTTTGTAAGAGGTAAGGAATACAAAGGACAAGGGTGGGTATTTATAGGCCAAATCCCTAAGTTTTGTAAAAACAATTCGCACCTGGCAAGCTGCCAGCGCGCCAGAATCCCGAGTTTGTTTTTCTTTAGGACTTTGGCGTTTTAAATACCCGCACTTGGTAAACCCCCAATTGTACTTCATTCTATGACCTTTCAATCATTCTTACACTTAAGGTCAACCAATTCAAATAGCCATGTGATAAAATGTTTGTAAAGTATTAAAAGCGTTTTGCTTATCCGATATTGTAAAGAGAGAAAAGAATTATCGAAAAGCGGTATTTTAGGTTTTCCTCAAAGTCTAACTAGCTTAGTTGGGATCCAAATAAGGCTTTGAAATAGCTAGTTAGGGTACAAGAGAATATTCTTAGAATATTCTTTGCTTGGAGAGAAAGGAGGAAAAGATTTGAAATTTGAATTTCAAATTCTCTAAGCACATGTTGGATAAGAATCTATGAGTTGTGAATGAGTTGTCATGATGTGACATAAGGGATCCTCTTGATCTTGTTTGAAATGGAGGGTGAAGATGTAAAGAGGAGATTTAAGTAGGATAGGTGATATGGCAAGATCAAGGGTGATAAGAGAGGTGTGTTTGTTGTGTGAGTGAGAAGTGTAGGTTTGTGAGAGAGGTTGTGTTATTTGAGATGAGTATTCAATCAAATGGTTGAGAAGAAAGTAAAGGAGTTTGAATTGATAAGGTGGCTTGATCAAGGGTAGAATAGAAAGTGTGTTTGTTATGTTTGCTGTGTTTGTTTGAGAAGCAATCCAAGGGTTGAGATGAGAAGAGTGTGGGAACTTGGATTGATGACATAGATTGATCAAGGGTGAAGATGAAGGAGTGTGTGTGTGTGAAACTTGAATTCATTAGAAAAGAAGGTAAATAGTGAATATGTGGTGGAGAATATTTTGAAAAGATATGGGATATATTGTTTGTAATGTAGGGAACATAGAAGTACCATAAGTACAAGGATAGTACATTGTGTAAGAGAATGTGAGTTGGCATTTTAAGGATAAGGTTTAGGGTTTATTTGGTGAAGGTTTATGTGTATGAAGGGTTGAAGATTAAGAATGAAGAAGATAATAATCACATTCCCAATAAGAGAGGAAAGAGTGGGCATATGTGATTATGGGATTATTTAGGAAGAAGATGTTTGGAGTGTATGTGGAGGAGATGAAATCACTTGTTAGGTAAGAAGGGTAAACAAGTGATTAGGAAGAATGGGTTATAAGGTTGTATAGAATAAGTGTGGACTTGTACATGTGAGTTTGTAAAACATGTGTATGGGTAAGAAAGTGAGAAAAGTCAAAGTATGATTAACTTCCAAATACCACAAACTCAATTAGTCATTTAGACTTTAACCCATGATAATCAACATTAGATTTGATCACTAATCATCTTGATGCAAACAAGCTAAGTGATTTGCATCTTAAGTAAAGCATATCCCATAACAGGAAAGGATGCATTAACGAAAAGTGACATTTGACTTAGTTTGACCAATAAAACCCGTTACGTGATTAGGAACAACATAAATCCGGATTAAGGTCAAATGAATACTTTTGCTTGTTGATATATTGAAAACATGATCATACTAGGTTTAGAAAAAAGTCTCGGCCTTGGCTACAGGCGTTTGATAAAAGGTTTAAGGTTGCATTTTATAGAAAAATAGGAGGATTCATTTTTGCTCCTTTTTAAGTCTAAACCTCATTTAAAGTGTTCGCAAATGCTCAAATATCATGTACATACCTTTATTAAAGTTTTCACATGTGTCGAGTAAGAGCTGTCATCATAGATTTACTCATAAGCTAGCTTTTAACTCAGTTAAGCTCACCAAAGCTTAAATGAGCTTAATATAACTAAAATCTCACCACAGCTTTTATGGAAGGGAAGCCAATAAGGGATGGGCTTCCAGGACCCTACCAGCTTATCCTAGGATAAGCTGGAGCTTGTTGAGTAGCTCTTTGAGCTTTATTAAGCCTTGTTTAAGCTAAGGCTGTTATAAGTCTTCTTTTCATATTTTATAGCTCTTTAATTGCATTGCTAGCTTAATCTGTCCATTACTTGCTTATAACTTCTTAGATTTGCTTATTGCTTGCTAAATTCTGTTTGTTATAGCTTATTGATGCTTAATATAGATGTTTATGCTTAATTTGCTTGTTTGTTAGTTTGAGATCTTTAGTTATCATAATCTGTCCTAAATTTGTCAAAAATACCAAAAAATTAGCATAGATAATCAACTTATTTGTTCTGCTTATTTAGCTGCTTAAATCTGCTTATTAGGTTTATTTCTAGCTTGTTATTATCTGGTATAACTTCTTTGATCATTAATTATAATTTTCATAACCTTAATATGGGATCTAAGAAATTAAAGGGGTGTTTGGCTTATGACAGTACTAACTAAAGTTAGTACTGTCATTAGTTATTTGGTCCTTTAGTTTCATTTTAAATCTCATTATTAGGTTTATTGGATCTAGTTTTAAGGTTGCTTGTAGGTTTAAGCAAGAATTAATCCATTTTGTTAGTTAATAGTAGGTTCTGAGTCACTAAGCCCACATTCCCACACATACCCACCCCCCTACCCCACAAACTATCCCCTCAGTATCATTAAGCTTATTTGGTTCAATTGTTTTTAGCTGTTAACCTTAGTAGAATTATTGTTGCTTTAGTGTTTAATTAGTGTAGAAGTAAGTTTGTAATGTCTGCACTCTTTGGTTCATTTAAATGTCATTTACATCAGCATAGTTAAAATAGCTAAACAACCACTTTTAAGCTTAATTTTCAAAGGGTTAAAGTAGTTATTAGCTTTTGATTTTCATAGCACAAGTAGAATTTAGGTCAATTTAACTAGATTAGGGCTTATCTTAGCTTAATTAGTTGCTTAGATTATCTAGCCTGCAATTTAGTAATTTGTCATTTTAATAAAATTTCAAAAAACAAAATAAATTTTGTGTCATTATGTCATGTATAAGCCTTTTTCATCTAGCTTATTTTAGTCTTGTTAACTTTCAAAATAGTTATTAAAAGTTGTTTTTAATAGTCTGGAGATCAAGCTTTAAAGAAATATAAGTCAAAAAGTTCTAAGGATCTTTTAGCTGTCTTAAAAATAAATTCAAAATAGCTAGTTTGTCTGGTTGGGATAATAGTTTTTCTTTTAGTGCTTATTAGAGATTTATAGCTTATTGCTTGTAGTTTTTGTGTGATTTTTGTTTTAACTAGCTTATTAGGTTAATATTTAGTGATGAATAGCTTAATAAAGATAGGTCTTAGTTTATTTTAATTTTTCATAAGAAAAACCAAAAATTCACTCAGTTCCTGCTTAGTATTTAAGCAACTTTTTCATTAAGCATTTGAGTTTCAAAATTCTTTTCAAAAGAAGTTTTAGAGAGCTTATAGGTCTAGCTTTAAGAAAATATAAGGCTCAAAACCATAAGGTTTTGTTTACATAGTTAAAATTAAGCCCAAAGTAGCTAAGTTGTCTGTTTGGATTTTAGTTTATCCAAAGTGCTTATTTGAAATCTTTAGCTTATGGCTTATTCTTTGTGCTCATTTCTAGCTCAGTTTAGCTTATTAGGATAGTTATAGACAATTTAAGCTTAATTTGTCATTAGTTTAACTAAAGTAATAGCTTATTATAGTGAAAGATTTAAGCTAAAGCCCTAAGAAACAAATTTTTAGTGTAATCTATTTGTTTTTAAGCCAATTTTTAGCTTATTGATTAAGTTTCAACAAGTTTTGTTTTTATAAAGAGTGCTTATTTTTATCTTTTCTACGACTTTGATTTTAAAAGTTTCAAAAATAAAAAAAAAGATTTGTCAAAAAAAGCGAAGTCATGGGATTCGAAACCTTGACCTTGCTCTTCACACTCATACACGTACTCACACCAACACAAAAACATTATCATTTGCATACAATATCTCACCGTTTGAATTTGCCTTTAGTTAATTCTTATACACATTTTGAGCTCTTTTGTATAATAAGCTATTTTGGCTTATTTCACAGCTTATTCGATAAGCTGTTTTCACCAACTTATTTTTCTTAGATTCTACATTATTCAAGCTATTCTTCGTAGATTTTCTAGTTTTTTTAATAAATAGTTTAGTATTTTTAAACATTTAATGTTTGTAAATCATTTTAATTCATAACAATTTATAAAAGGCCATCTACGTCAGAAAGCATCCCTCCCACCAACCTCCCCCACACCTCCTCAATACAACACATAAAAAAAAAACACCCAAAACTAACCAACTCATCAGCAAAACCAAAACCAAAAAACAACCAAAAACCAAAACTCACCAAAAAAATTTAATTCTTTATAGAAAATTTTCTTTTAACATTCTAGAACCTAGGAAAAAATAGATTTGCTTCTGTTAGGGTTAAAATTATTGCAATTTTTATTATAAGAAAACGGGATTGAATCCCGTTCATAGTTTTAGTGATTTTTAGCTTAAAACTCTTTCGTTTTTGGTCTAGTTTTCTTTGCCCTAGTTTTTTTAGTCAATTAAAACTTATAAAAACCAAAAGATCATTGTAGGACTTAATTTTGTTGATTTAGGGTTTTTAGGTCCCGTTTAGGATTCCTGATTTGCATTTTTAGTTAAAGTTTAATTTCCCGTTATTAAAGTTAGGTTTAATTGTCCCTTAATTTGCTCACTATTAGGATTTTAGAAAACAAATCTTCTTCGAACCAATTCAAGTCATTGTCCAAATAACAAACGAGGTCTCAATTTCATAAGTCTTTGGGAAAACGACCCGGTAATCACTTACCGGTTTCTTACGTAGAATATTTTCGTGTGATTTTTCTTACTACCTTTGTCCTCAAGGGTAGTTTAGGAATTTCATTATCGTTATATTATTATACGTATATAACTTTATAAACATCAGTAGGTTTGTGAGAGAGGTTGTGTTATTTGAGATGAGTATTCAATCAAATGGTTGAGAAGAAAGTGAGGGAGTTTGAATTGATAAGGTGGCTTGATCAAAGGTAGAAGAGAAAGTGTGTTTGTTATGTTTGTTGTGTTTGTTTAAGAAGCAATCCAAGGGTTGAGATGAGAAGAGTGTGAGAACTTGGATTGATGACATGGATTGATCAATGGGTGAAGATGAAGGAGTATGTGTGTGTGTGAAACTTGAATTCATTGGAAAAGAAGGTAAATATTGAATATGTGGTGGAGAATGTTTTGAAAAGATATGGGATATATTGTTTCTAATGTAGGGAACATAGAAGTACCACAAGTACAAGGATATTACATTGTGTAAGAGAATGTGAGTTGACATTTTAAGGATAAGGTTTGGGGTTTATTTGGTGAAGGTTTATGTGTATGAAGGGTTGAAGATTAAGAATGAAGAAGATAATAATCACATTCCCAATAAGAGAGGGGATATAGTGGGCATTTGGGGTTTTTTTTTTTGGGGATTATGGGATTAGTTAGGAAAGATGAATGTTTGGAGTGTATGTTGAGGGTATGAAATAAACTTGTTAGGTAAGAAGGGTAAAAAAGTGATTAGGAAGAATGGGTTATAAGGTTGATAGAATAAGTGTGGACTTGTTCTGCTGAGTTTGTAAATCATGTGTATGGGTAAGAAAGTGAGAATAGTAAACTATGATTAAATCTTCTAAAATACCACAAACTCAATTAGTCATTTAGACTTTAACCCATGATAATCAACATTAGATTTGATCACTAATCATCTTGATGCAAACAAGCTAAGTGATTTGCATCTTAAGTAAAGCATATCCCATAACAGGAAAGGATGCGTTTACGCAAAGTGACATTTGACTTAGTTTGACAAAAAAAACCGTTACGTGATTAGGAACAACGTAAATCTGGATTAAGGTCAAATGAATACTTTTGCTTGTTGATATATTAAAAACATGATCATACTAGGTTTAGAAAAAAGTCTCGGCCTTGGCTACAGGCGTTTGATAAAAGGTTTAAAGGTGCGTTTTATAGAAAAATAGGAGGATTCGTTTTTGCTCCTTTTTAAGTCTAAACCTCATTTAAAGTGTTCGCAAATGCTCAAATATCATGTACATACCTTTATTGAAGTTTTCACATGTGCTGGGTAAGAGGAAAGCTGACAATTGCTAAATTCGCAAAACGGACTTCGCCTGTGGCCCGCTGATGCGTGCCCAGCGCGCCGGACAGTGGAATCTGGTTTTGCGGATTTAGGCTACCGTTTGTGATTTTACGTTTTACTAACGTTTATTTGTCATCGTTAAAACATAAAGGAGATCCTAGTCAATGTTGCATCCACACACACACCACACACATACACACACACACACACACACAGATATATATATATATATATATTAGCATGGTGCCCGCACAAATCAGCGGTTTAGGAGGCACTAAAAATCAAAAAACTAAAAATTAATAAAAAATATATCATAATAGATGTTAAATTAAAGAGCACAAAATTTTAAAAAATATGATGAAATTAGATCATAAAAAAATAAATAGATAAAAAGATATTTCAATTTAAAAAGAAAGATGGTTTTTTAATTAACAAGGGACACATGTCACTTTAAAGTGTCGTTCCTTAAAATGAGATGGATGGTCAAAGTTGCACATCCTTATATTTCCGTAATAAGTAAGTTTAAAAGTCTAAATTTTTCAGCCTTTCTAAAAATAAAATGTCATAAATGCTTTATAATATAGTATAGATATATCCTACATTATATATAAGAGGATATTTGAATGCCACCTATGCAACAAATAATGCCACCTCATCACCAAAGAATGCCACCTAGGAATTAATTAAAGCCACAAAGGTACAATTAAAGCCACCTCGACATCTAAGAAAGCCACATAGGCCAACTTAATTACCAGAATCAAAGTCAAACTAAAAATGTAGTTGCCAGGATTCGAACTCGGGTTGATATGCCCATGAGATAACATCTTAACCACTAAGGCATTTCTCACATTTGTGATAAATTTGACAAACCAAAACTGATAAAAGCACCTCATCCGAATTCAATGCAATATGGAAATAATCGGGCCACTTATTGCTCTAACTAAAAATATGGGATACAATATTTCAAAGTAAAACTGAAACGCATATGACTTGCCAAAAAAATCGACTACACTATTTATGTAATACCTACAATTAAGGACATGGTTTATGTGACACTCTGTAAATTCTCAGGTCATTATTTTAACTTTTACGTGCATTATTTTAACTTTTATAAGTTACGTGTTAATTCGACCTAAAACCGGGAAGTTGTCCCGCGTAAAACTGAAAAACATTATCGGATGCGTTCAGACTCCGAACTAAATTAAGTCTACTCAAATTTTATGTGTTTTAATCATTCTATAGTGTTACATAGGTTATGTACACTTACGTTTATGATTTTTATGTTTTCGCGTGCGTTTTGCGTTTTTAGCGTTTTATGTCCAAACAGAACCCTGAAAATTCACCACATTTGCATGTAAACCTTAGATATCAACCATTATTCGTATTTTGTCAAAAATTTTGAAATACCCCCCCCCCCATTCTCCTCAAAATTTTTGGCTACCACTTAATTAAATCCAATAGCATCTTTTTTTTTGAAATATGCATGCATGCGTACATATAAGTGTGGATAGTGACCTATGAGTAAGTCATTCTCATGCACAAATATATGAGCTAGAAACATGCATGTGACATCCTTACACCTTTGACCATCTTGACTAAACCATGGCTAGACCAAACACATAATACTTGCAACAATGGCTCATTCTTTCCTTTCTTTTCTTCTTGTAGCCGAACCCACACACACACCAACATGGGGTGTTAGTCACTTGACTTGAACCATGTAGTATACCTTGAACAAAACCCTAGCTTACTTAACACACTATATAAACCATCTCATTCACATTTTAGGTCATTACTTCCATCTTCTAAGCCACCAAAAACACACACTTCCCTCTTCCTTTGTCCTTTGGGTCACGACATCACAACCCCACCACAAAGAATTCATAGTTTTTCCATTTTATTCTAACTCAAGTGTTCTAAGTTGTTATCTAAGGTATTTTAAGGTGTGTGAAAGATTCATTTCATCCATTTTCAAGGTTTATTCAAGGGTTTAAAAACTATGGTTTTATTTTATTTTAGGGTTTTTCAAGATCCAAGTCTCTTTTCCAAGTTCTTGTTATTTCTTTCTTGTTTGCCATACTTGTAAGCTTCTCTTAAACCTCCTTTCTTTGATTTCTTATTTTGTTTATGTTCTTGCATAAAGATCCGTAAATTCATGTGTTTGTGTCACTATTTTGAAAGTAAACAAGATGGATTTGTTAAATATATGAAGGTGTTATGTTTATTTTATAAGCTTATTGTTGTTAATGTTAATATAGGTTGATTAATGTGTTAGTAATATGATGGATATGTGATTAGATTAGTATTAAGTGTGGTTTTATTGTTGGATTATGTAGTTGAAGGAGATTAGGTTAGATTTGGGATATTGTGAAGTTGTGGTGAAGTTTTGTGTTGATTTCGGCTATACTAACTTGCTGCCCAGAAATGTTAAGGGTCGTTAAGGTGATTTAAAAATGTTTTAAAAGCCAACACCTTAAGATTATGATAGAATATGTTCATACGCAACTTTTGATATAAAGAACGTAAAAATCCGACTTGTAACGAAGAAGTTATAGCCGATTTAAGTTTGGTGAAACTCAAATATTTTCCCAGCTCAAAAACCAACTTTTTAACATTCTGTTCAGATTTTGAATTAAGGTTTTGACCTCTTTCGGGTCCGAACCGGCTAAAATGTATAAAAGAAAACTTGTTCGGAATGATTTTTCGATAAAATAAGCGAATTTTCTTGAGGGTTGAAACTCTAAAACGAAGGAGTTACACCATGATAAATTCAGATCATTTTTGAGACATTATAAGTAAAAATAGGTGCTGATTGAATAAACAAAATGGCTTTTTGAGCGTTTTCGAGTCCGTTTGAGCTTTAAAAACCTTAGGAAATATTATTGTATCACTTATATATTATTAGGGCGCGTTAGAAACATTCTAAAAACTATATTTCGAAACTGTTAGAGATTACTAAAAATAGTAAGTCCTTATTTAACGAAATATATATTAGCGAGATAAAAGTGAAACTTAGACGTTTAAGTTCCCTTAGTGCGTTTAGATGAAAAATGGACTTAACAAATATTATTAGACGATATTAAGGTTTGGGATTTCTAACTCTCCAAAAATATAAACTTTCCAAAAATAGTACTTTTTCGTCAAAGTGTCGTAACTTAACTAAAAACCTTATATCTTCGTTAAGACATGTTTTTGCTAATTAAACTAAGATACAAACACATATGGATGACATTGCCTTTTCATAAACGATTTATGCAACGTTTCGTTATATTATTCTTGCTCCTAAAGCGCGTCTTTTAATTAGGTCGAGTTTAGGATCGTTTGATTACTTTCTCCTTTCGTTGATTTCATTTGCTCATCATTTGCCTAAGGTGAGTTCGTAGCCCCACGTTTTACTACTTTACTTTTACCTTACAACTTTTAGGGTGAGAACATTGCTTGCTTTTAAATTTGGACACAAGTACTTTACTTTACTCTTACATGTTTACGTGTTGCCTAAGTACCGTTAAACCACTATTGCCCGTTATCATGAACCGTTAATTACGTGTTGTAAACGCGAGTGTTATAAATAGATCTATTGGGACTAATAGGCCCCGTCTGGGTTTGGTAATTCTTACTTGACCGACTGACTGGTTAAAACAGACGTATATCATATCGGACTTGTAGGTGGTCTTTGGTTGGACACCATTAGGGCAAGCCTTACTTAGAATCTTGCATGCTACATACTTTATTTAGCTTCGGTACCATGAGCTTAGTCCAACGTAAATACCTTTTAGTGATATTGTATGTGTTACAACATTCACACGTTTATATATCTTGTGGTCCATACTTATGTTTAACTTAAACCTACAAATTAACCAACTTTATGTTGACGTTTTAAGCATGTTTTCTCAGGTGCTTAGCTTTGGATTCTCTTGATGTGCTGTGTGGAGTCTACTTGCAATTTGGCTTCATTTTTTCAAGATTTATCAAGTATCATTTAATTTACTGTTGTTGTTTGAAAACATCTCTTAAGCTTCCGCATTTTGACAATTCAAATTATTGAGTATTGTAAGACTTATTTATTTAAATTATACAACGGTGAATTATTTTCAAAACGTCCATTTAGTGGTCGTTTCCTTGCCTTGTGTTTGAGATATTTATGATGTTACGCCCTCGGATTCCTATTTTCTGCTGCGACCCGTATTGGGGGGTGTGACAGTTTAATGAAGGTCAAAGGCATTTAAAAAATTCAGTTACATATATTATTAAGAGAGTGATTCACAAAATGAGAGACCAATTCAAATTAAAAAATGGATGTGGTATTAAATTCAAAGACCAATTCAAATTCATGATCTCACAAAACGAAATCCTTAAACACGTCCACCGATTCAAAATTAAAACTGTTGGATCAAATGGGGCAGATCCATGTGATAACGCTCAAATTGAGTATGTTTTTAGGAGCATTATCATGGTTTTTGTACATGTTATTTGGCTATTTTTATATGCTTTTGTTGCTTAATTGTACCGAAGTGTGTTTCGAAGTATATTTGTAGCCAAGTACAAGAAAAGCAAGAAAAAGAAATAAAAACAAAGATTTATGCGAGTACGAAGAAACCCTCATAAAGATCAAGTTCGGGAAGCTTTTCAAGAGCAAAAGAACCAGTCACTCAAGCTTCCAAGGCCCAAGATAAAGCTTAAATGAAGTAAAAAAATAAAAAGTGTGTGCAGAAATTTGTGGCCAACCGCAAGGCTGGAAATCTAGCCGCCCAGGCTGGATGAGACATAATAACTCATTTCCAGTTGTTGTATGACACTTTTTCCCAAGTCCGATCATGTCTCCATAATAACTCATTTCCAGCTGTTCTATGACACTTTTTCCCCAAGTTTTATGTTTGGTGGCCAAGGTTACTTTCAAGTATAAATAGGAGTGCTATACCTTAGTTTACATAATGAAAAACTCACCCCTTCACCTAAGGACGAATTTTCCACCATTATTCTCTCCCAAAAGACCACATAACCTCAGTCAAATTCAGAAGAAGGCTCAAACACATCAAAGAAGGTGTTACGAATCATTTTCTAGCTTGGTACGAAGCGTATAGTCGATTGGAGGCTTAAGGGTTGCTCTAAATCCTTCCATTACCTATTGTAATCATACTTGGGTAATTTACTTTTATGTTTTCAGAATGTTTATGATTGAGATGATTGTTGAGACTTTATGTTTGGTTAAATTAATCATGGAGTAGTTTTGTTTTACTTGTTTGGAATGATGTAAACATGGATATGAAGTGTTTGGTATTTTGCAATATAGAATAATGATTTTGCTTATGAATTTGATTGAATTGATATGTGTCTAATTAATTTGTTGGTAAATCATAACCGAATCTATAGGTCGAAAGGATTTATTGTCATGGTTTGTTCCAAATGTTAGCACGCGTATATGTTTGGTAAATCATGATTGACAACCATGATTATACAAGTTAATTTGACTCATAAAGATTTAATCAAGAGTATAGGTCGAAAGGACTCTTATGAACAAATTGGTAAAATTATCTTTCTAACAAATGGCTTGTAATGAATCGGTTTTGTAATAACGATCATAGGTCGAAAGGGTTCATTATTCTAAACTGTGTTATATGCAATTTCATGATACTACCCGTTGACTTGGAATTGCATGCTTTTAAATTGTTTGCTATTGATTATGTATCTTCCTGATATTCCAACACTCCATTGATATGAATATTAGTTCCAAACAAGTGTTTTTAATCATTGATTGCAAGTTTGCTTATTTGATTCTTGTTATATGTTTTATGGTATTGTGGAACGTGACAACCATTATACCACCATCTTATTGCTCATTGATACATAGATTCTTCACAACCAAAAACACCAAAATCCTTGTGAACGACCTCGGCTTACCACACCAAGCTAAAGGGTCATACTTGCCCGTGTGTTCTTTGCTTATTTGGTAATTCGTGTTATAAATTTAAAACTAGTAGTCATGAGACGCATCAAGTTTTTGGCACCGCTTCTGGGGATTTGTTGTGTTTTTATTTGTTTTGAATTTGTGTATTTCATTTTATATAATTTTTGCTTAATTTGGCTTGTGAAAAAAATCACCCAAAACCACTTAGAGGGGTCCAGCCGCCCGGCTAGCCCACAAATTTGAGCTAGCCGCCCGGCTGGCATCACAGCCGCCCGCCTACCTCCTCGTCGACCCAAAGAAGTCATCTAGCCGCCTGGCTAGTTTGCTCTGCAGGCCGGCTGGGGAGATTCTGATCAAAAACAAATTTATTTTATTTTATAAAAACCGTTCTACCTCGTTTCCTCAGTTCGAGCCTTACCCAAAACCATTTCTAGTTGTGTTTTGACTTGATTAAACCTCTGTTTGTCGAGAAAGAATCAATTAAGCGCCTTTTTCATTTGATTCCCAAATAATCAAACCCGAAAGACCCGAACCAAACACCACGCAACTGCCCCGTTTCAACCCTTTGTTCCACTTTCGTATTTCTATCCGCTCCAGTTTGATCCCAAACCCCGTGGTTAGAACTCGAAGTCCGTCAAACCACCTGGTTTGATATATTTGGTACAATACTCATTTGTGGTTTCGTTTGAGTTTTCCTTTTTTTTTTTCTTTTTCGTTTGTCTTTATTAAAAAAAGAGTATTTTAATTAAGCCGTCTTCATTTTCTCGTTTGTTTAAATCTTGTCAAAAAAAGTCTATTAGATAAAAAAATAAGGCGGGTCGTTTTGCTTCCCTTAAGAAGTATGGTTTTTATTGCTTCGACGCTGACCTGCTTCTCCGCTTCTTTGTGCGTTCAATGGAGCTACCGAGAACCTTTGATAGGATGATGTCAAGATTTAAGTTATCTTTCTTTTACATCATATAAAATAAAATAAAAATACAAAAATATTTTTCTTTTTAGTTTAAGTTAATCTTTTATTTTATTTCCTACGACTTTTTGCAAATTGTTCCGGGGTTTTTATAAACCCACATTCTTGGGTGAAACATCTCGATAGTCCATTTCACAAACTTAAATGTAAAATTAAAAAGAGGACTAAGTCTAAAAAGACACCAAACGTACCCCTTGAACTTGAATCGCCTGAACCTTACACCAAAGCATCGTTCATCTAGGAACTTTTCGTTGTTACACCCAGAATCAAAATATTGATGGAGAAATTCGAAACTCCACCCGATTCTCCCACCCGTAATCATCATTGATCCCGATGACCAACCCATATGGTCAAGCGCTAGGACCGTCGCACCAACTCCTAGTTCTGCTATTGTTCAACTCCCTATTTCTAAAAAAATTCGTATCAAGGGTACCCAGATGCAAATGATTCGGGATAATCAATTTGATGGGCGAATCTAGTCCGATCCTCACCGATACGTAGCTAATTTTCTTGAGATTAGTAACCTATTCCAATATGGTGAAAATCAAAAGGAAGCGGTTATGTTGACGACTTTTTCTTTCTCATTAACCAGAGAAGCTAAGATTTGGTTGAATGAACTTAATAAAGGAACTATTACTTCGTGGAATGAATTGAGATAAGCTTTTATAAGCCGATACTTTTCTCTCGTAAAGTTTAGACGTCTCCTAAACGACATTCATAACTTTCACCAACTCGATAACAAAACTCTCATTGCTGCTTGGCTTCGTTTGAAAGAAATGCTTCGCACTTGTTACGGATACGGTCTATCCAAAGGGACGATAATTCAATTATTCTACCATGGTTTAGACGATCCAACACAAGGAATTCTCGATGCCGGAAGAATTTTCCTCTACAAAACTCCCAACGAAGCTTTAAAAATCCTCGAGGACAAGGTCCTTCTAAAACTCGATTTCTCGGATGATTCCCAAAAAAACCTAAACCAAAAACCGCTGTTTCCTCCAATGGAAGCAGCATCATTCCCGATCATGAATTATTGACAAATAAATTCAAAGCTCTCGCTACAAAAATTGATTCTGAATTCCAAATCAAAAGGAAAGAGCTCAAAAAGATGCGACACAGTCATAGA
>BQNB010093529.1:0-26346 GCA_026074375.1 Tanacetum coccineum
CAGTTACAAAATATGGCTTAAATAGAAGTAAAGCATTCAGTGTAACATATTGTTTTCCTAGCTAACAGTGTATTATTAATTCAACAATGTGTTGTCAACTCGTTGTCATTAGAAACAAAAAATAAATTGTCATAATTCGCCTGAAATATTGAGTGATATATTTACAGTGACTTGTCAACTAAGAAACAAAAACTGTCATAAGTCGCTCGAAATATTGAGTAAGTCGCTGAAAATATTGAGTGATATATTTAAGTGACTTGTCTCATTTAAACAAAACAAAAATTGTCATAAGTCGCTCGAAATATTGAGTGATATATTTAAGTGTCAGTGACTTGTCATTGTCAACTCATGAACAAAAACTGTCATAAGTCGCTCGAAATATTGAGTGATATATTTAAGTGTTGTCAACTCATTGTCATTTAAAAGAAACTTGTCAAGTCATTGTCATAAGTCGCTCAAAATATTAAGTCATATATTTGATAAACTTGTCAAGTCATTGTCATGTTTTAAATTTTGACATCAACTTTTCCCTTATAAGTACTCCTTTATCAATAACTTCTAATTCAACTCACTCAAATGAATACCAATTTCAATAACGATAATGAACCATGGGAACTGAGTCTTGATATAGATGATTCTGATCTCCATTTAACACCAGTGATGCACCCCTCTTCTAGCACACGGTTTGAACCAAGTCCCTCAACCCCAAATACAGTTAGGATAATACCCGCTCCTGTATGTACTGTTCAACCAGACACACCAATCGGGTATTGTCCAAATCCAGTTAGGATAATACCCGGTCCTG
Organism: Tanacetum coccineum; assembly: GCA_026074375.1. Lineage (NCBI taxonomy): Eukaryota > Viridiplantae > Streptophyta > Magnoliopsida > Asterales > Asteraceae > Tanacetum > Tanacetum coccineum. The sequence continues at coordinate 806 of BQNB010093529.1, forward strand.
CGGGTATTGTTCAGCAAGCCAAGCTGCTTAAAGAAAAAGTTTTCATTCTTGATTCGGACGGGGCTTTAATGTCGACACAAGAATATATGCAAAAACTAGTTAAGGATGTGGTTGAGGATGATGATTTTAATAGTGGGGCTTGGGTTAGTGCCACTAACTATATTATTGCTAATGGTGGCAATGTAACTGGATGTTTGGGAGACATTGAAAAATTTCTAAAAAAGGGAAAACTTGACCAAGTTGTTGCAATTGTCAAGTCTTGTTCTCCGACTGTGCTTGGCGATCTCACGGTGACTATGAAAGATCTCTCTGGTACAATACCTGGAACAGTACATCACAAAGTCACTGGTGAAGGTGGTTATGGAAAGGATATTACTACAGGAACTGCTTTGATACTTGCTAATGTTTCAGTTTTTTCTCCAAAACCATCAATGCATTACCTTAACATTACAAAGAGAAACGTGGTTAAGGTTTTCCGTAAGGATACGGTACTTGGGAGTAGCAGTGGTTAATTCATTACCTTTTATTATTATTATTATGTATTGTGATCTTTTATTATTATGTAACGTTTTTATTATAATTATGTTATGTTTTTATGATAATTGAGAGATTTACAACCATTTACCAAGACGTGTAATGCTTGTTTACGTCTATGCCTACTTTATATTGTCTATTTAAGTCATCTACTAACTCTGAAATTACCATGACAATAACGAAGTTAAATGTTAAATACATACAATATCATTTTATTATCTTCGTTACATAAGATTTTATAAACCTTAAACTAATCATAGCCACATTCTTGAGTATCCTCACAACGACAGTTGTACAACCTAAGACACATTTGAACTCTAAAGTCGCTGAATTTTTTTTTGGATCAACGTTATATAATACTGGCGCCCGACCCATAAAAAGGCTTTCTATCACCCAACACGTAACAACTCCACAATCCGAACTGTTTCCTTGTTGTGGGCTCGCGAACTCCAAACCGTCATTGTATACTAACTCGAAATTGTATGGTTGACGCCCTGTCCTTTCAAAGTGCCCAGCTTTTTCCAAAAGGACATTCAACACATTGGTCCATTTCGATATATGATCCATTAACTGTTTCTTTCGATGTGGGTTATTCAAAGAGTCGATTACATGAATTGTGGACCACCGTAAATTTAGTACACCGGTTAACCAGTGATCACCTCCAGAATTGATGGACATATAGACTCAAAGATATTCAATTAATTATTTTTTTAAATTATGAAATATCATCGTATTTAACACAAATACTTACAATATCTACATCATCCCATGAAGGGTAGGGACGCGACGATCCATCCAACATTCCCATAAGATGAAAATCGGTCTCTATCACGAACTTATTTGACTTCTCTATCATGGCTGAAGTCCCTGTTTTGGCAACTGTATAACGAGCACCAGGTGGCCTATCTCTAATCATCAACTCCATCCAAAAATTGATATGCTGATTAAAAATATCAAATACAATCATTTTTCTTGTTTAAAACATAATTTTATAGTTTTTATAAACATTTATTAAAAAAAACTTACATCCTCCGACAACCAAGCAAAACGTTGATAGTTATTCTTCGTATTATTACCTCCCTTACACACGTAAGGAACTAGGTCTCGCCAAAACTGTTCCTCAACTACAAATCCTTTAATACCGCAATCTAAAAATACTGGTTTTGGCGACCCCAAGAAAGTCATACAGTCAACATACTGGTTTCGGACAACCTACACAACCAGAATTAAAAAAATATAATTAAACATTTTTAACTTACGTTATTATATTCAATAATACTCTTACAATTACCTTATTAGGGTCCACGTTATGTAATGAAATGTAGACATCGGTATCATGTGACCCCATATAAACCAGATCTTCCACCGGTGAATTTAAATCAATACCCGCCTTTTCAATATTAAAAGCTGAAACTTTGTCGCTCCTCGTCTTATTTCTAGTATTATTAGCCCGCTTCTTAGGTGCGACCGTAGTTGTTGGCATACAAGTGAATGGGCTAAGCTGATATTTGCTTGGGAAAGTCTCTCTCTTACCTCGAGGCATTTCATCCTAGAAAGCAGATAAAAATTTCATTTATTAGTATATCATCATTAGTATAACTATTAGAATACAACCTCAATCAAGAATAGTTATTGGATTACCCGATTGACTACACCAACATCATGATTTTGTGATGGACCAGCCTGATTGGTAGAAGACCATGGGGCAAATCCTTGTAGTGGCATAGGGGTCGCAATTTTTGGAGTGCCGTGATGAGAGGTAGGATGCCGAGACGAGATTGGCTCCTCAAACGTCTTCGGATACGTTGGGGTCCTTTGGGCCATGTCAAAAAACGAACTGCTAGACTGCTTCGTTAAGGTTTTAGGCCCGTCCTGTTGCAACCCCTAAATACAAGATCAATATATTTAGTTAGTTTTTAAATTAACAAATGAAGATTATATTCATAATATAAATACCTCCGTGTTTTGAAGAACGCTAAAATCAAAGTCGGATAACCCATAGTGTTCAGGAACTTCCATCGGTTTTGGTTGTGATTGTCCCTGCATTAAATATTTAAACAATTAATTATCAACTGATATTTCGTTTATATATTTAACCTCGCAGAATTAAACGTAGACAATTTACCTGATAAAACTTATACACTTTCTTCAGCATCTTTTCGTGGGCTTCATTCTTTTTCTTCAACTCCTTTATAGAATTAATCAATTCATCATAACGTGGATCAACGTTTTTTGGAACATCAAATCGACTTGGTAGTTTTACAGGCGTCGGTATCGATGGTGCTTCATGAATACGACCATCAAAAAATTCTCGACTACGAACCCACCACTCTGCTCTAGCCTCAAAGGCATCTGGTCTCAATCTTCTATTAGGTCGAGCTCCCTTAAATATAAAAAGGACAATAACTAAACATTAACAAACCTAATCCAATAAACATTAAAATGGTAGATCCAAAAATAAACTGCATAATTAAATGAAACTCACATCAAAAAAATTACGAAGAAATTTTCGTTGGAATGTCGTAACTCTAGACCACGCAACTGATCTTGGATAACATTGTTGATGTGCATAATATCTAAGGGCCGGTACGTTATACGCTTCCAATATCCACGTCTAAAAAAATAATTTCTTTACATTCGTTAACAATATACATACACATAAAAATTACAAATTAAAAAACGACATACCTTAAAGGCCCATGTAAAGCCCGGCAATGTATACTTAGCAGCACGAGGAATAGGACGATTTTGGGTCGCATACAATTTTTCCGCACATACTACGTTCGCATTTTCTAACTGGTCGTACAATTGAGCCCAAACCAACGTACCCCAAGGATAAATTTTCCAAGTTTCATTTTTATCATCTATTAACCTCAACCACCAATCTGGGATATTATGTGCTAGCTGACGACCTAATAATACAAAATGCAAAACAGCTAACTGACAAACAGCAACAGCAACCTCGTCATGCAGGTTATCAAACTCTTCACCATTAATAATATCTAACAACATTTGACCATTTACATGCCCACCATCTTTATCTGAGTCAAACACTAGTCTCCTAAATGGAATAGGCCCCACTTCATAGCGATCACTAAATTCCGGACCAAACCTTAACCCCGTTATGAGGCAAAACTCCTCCCGCCCAAATTCTATGTAATGACCATTTACATGGTAAGTAAGAGGAACGACAACTGTGTCTTCAGGTGACCTCTCAACTTGCCGACAACTCATAAAATGTATTAATACACAATTCTCTTGAGAATCATCTAAATCTAACAACCAACCAAAACACGTTTTCCTAAATAATTCTTCCCTAAAAGTGTTCCTAATTTTTTTTTCTAATCTCTTTAATCAACGTTAGCTTACTTCTACACGTCAAACTCACGGGATCATCCTAAACAAACATAATAGTATATATTACTACACATATATATAACAATAAAACACTAACAATGATAATGTAATAATACAAAAAAAAACTAACAATAAAACACTAACCTCGTAATTCTCCATATTCAACAACACAACACCACTACCAAATAACAACCACAACAGCAGCACCACACCACCAACACAACACCACCACCACCACTACCACTTTTTTTTTCTTGAACTTGTTTGTTATACTATAACATAAATTCGGGTGATACAAAAAAAATTCGAGCGATATCGGAATATATTCAAAAATCTGCATGTTTAGTCATTCAACCCGTCGAATCAATTTCTCTTCCCCAAGCACATGTCGCTAAAAAAAACACATTTCGCTCGAACTTTTGAGCGAGATCCTTTTTTTTTAAATTGCTACCCAGCCGACACGTGTAATGTCGCTCAACTTTTTAAATATCACTCGAATTATTGAGCGACATGTTTGGCCGATTTGGTAATTCCCATAAACTTGTCCTCTGCGTGAAAAGAGTTTCAAAATATGTAAATATTGAATTGCATGCAAATAAAACATGAAATAAAAAGTTGTTCGAACATATATTACACTTAAGGCACATTATAGCCTAAACAGAAACATTTATTTTTCTCTCAAATTTAGTGAATGCTTTTTTTCAAGTAAACTTGGATATAAAATAGATTTGCTCATAAAAGAAAATGTAATAGATGTTTATTTAGAGCTATTTAGAAGAGTATTTGCCAACATTAAAAAATTAGGATAATATAAAATAAGTTCATTATGTTTAATTTAAGGGAGATGATTTTCACACTCACCAAATTGATTGGCACACTCAAATTATGTGTATCTTGACATTTATGCCCTTACATCACTTAATAAAGTGTGCAAATGTTAGGGGTATAATAGGCATAACACACATAATTTGAGTGTGTCAATCAATTTGGTGAGTATGCAAATCATCTCCCTTAATTTAATAAGAATTTTTGGTGAAGGGCCCCATTTAAAGAGTTAAACTACCGTGTGTGCAGAATTGACATTAAATCAACGAGCTATGTGGAAGTTCCACAATGTATTACACGCTGAGTCTATCAATTTTTACTCTATTAATCGTTTGCCAAGGTGGTGCATTGTGGATGCCCTAAACAAGACGAGATAGTACATATTCAACATTTTGCATACGCTTTGGGTAAATCTCGACCCATCCAGCCCCCTTGTCCCGTTTCCATTTTAACCAAATTTGTTTTGTACCCATTTGACATATAAAAAACATGACTAACCCTGTTGAAAGTGTGTGAGCTTGCTAAATCTAAAATCAGTGTTGATCTACATTTCATTTAGAAGGATGACAACGAGAAACATATAACAACTATAAATGAAAGTTGTTACAAATCCAAGTATCATGCTGAAGTTCGACATTCCCTCTTTTACAAACATTTTAATGAGGATAGAGCAAATTTTTTGTACGTTAAACAACGATTAGGGACAAATAGACTTGCTTCACCTTTTGTTTTTCAAACCTAGTCGTAGTACCAGCCTAGCCACCATGGGCTTAGTCTCAGGATAGGCTTCAATAGGGTTTGTGGTCACACCGCTACAGTGTCGTGAGGACTAGAGTTGAATCCACGAGCAGTGGCGGAGCAAGCACGAAAACTAAGATGGTTCCCTTATTTAGTCGAGACGTCAAACTAAAAAAGTCAAAAAGTCAACTAGTCAACGGGCCGGGTTACACTATGTCATTTCTAATCTTTGAAATTTGTTTTTTATATTTGTTTTTTTCTTTAATCTTTGAAATTTTCATTCCCAGGTGGTTCCCGAGTAATTTCTAAGGTAGGTCCCAAAAAAAAAACTATATTGCTTCTAAAGAAAATTTTCGTCCAAGGTGGTTCTCGGGCATCGCCTACGCCCGTGAGTGTCTGACTCTTCCCCCGTGAGTGTCTCAATATCATGGTTCTTGGAATTCTGTATACAAAAGCGCAAGTTTAGGTAAGATAGTCTATACACATGTCAAAATATGACCATGAGTAATTTTCATGCCATTGCATCTTGCTGTAACTTCATGTTTGACTCCGCCATAATTCCTAGAAAATCCTTCAGCTTTCCTAAAACTGAAGCAAAGATACAACCATGAGTATGGCATGCATAAAATACATCTTTCTCACAACCTTTCTTACGGCAGTCATGTCCTCCTTTCTCACAACCTTAACTTCACCACCACCTGTCACAACCAATGGCACATGAATATACAAGACTTCCATAACCATCTAACCTCGAAAACAAAGTACCACAATCACATTTATACTCTCTCGTCCCACATATCATCAATCAGACTGAACCGCATATTTCTTCGAACACTGCTCACATTTCCATTTCTTCTCACCATGCTTCCTACAGAAATGCTTCTTAATCCCCGTCAGATCACCCAACGCCCGCGAAGGATCATCATGAACACACGACGGTTCAGGACACACATAAACTCTCTTCCTAATCTCTTTACTAGTCCTTTGCTTAAGCTTCCAGGGCAAATTATGCCCCCTTTTATGCAACTGCAAATTCTGGTCTCTTATTACATATTTCACATACAAACCTATTCGTCGCCATTAAAGTCTTGGGCGATAACGCAATCACCTCAGCATCCGAATCTATATATCCATATATTCAATTAATTACAGCACCAGTATCATAAAAATTACAACTTTAACAAAAAAATAACAGCTTTAACTATATAACAAGATTATAATCCTACCTGGCATGCCAGTAAGATTCCGCTTTCGCTTAACGGGCTTTTTGACATTCGCAGCCGTCGGAGAAGTGCCACTAGCTTCACCAGAAACCGTTGACTCAACCAAAGCCAACGAATTATACACGTCAGCAGTCATAACAGTCTGCTAAAGGTCAGCCAGAAGATGAAAAGCTCCGTAAACAATTATGGTGTCTCATGATTCTGTTTTGAAAAGCTCTAAACTGTGATCATAATTTTGTGAGTGTCAACGGATGAGTTAGTTTTAACATTTAAACAGGATTCACTAGACTCCATTGATGGTTCAAAATCATTATGTGCCCATGTTGCTTCACCATCACACTGAGGACTCCACATAACAAACTCATCTCGTGGCGAAGAATCACTAGGTGACGAAAGGAAGCCGTGATTCAACAAAGGTGGATCGGCGATTTGACAGAATATGGTGGATAAACACTTGACATGTGACATGTGACTCAAGATTTGAAGCTTTACAGATTTAGTATTTAGTTAAGTTACCTCTAGCATTGCTAATGGCAATGAATGTCATGAGTCAAGAGCTTCATGAAATGATTTTTCAAGAGGATTTGTTCTTAACGAAAGAGAAGAGTGGCTTCGTTGAACATAAGAATCTTCAACCTGTTCCTGTGGTACTGGACAATTTACATATTCTTGGAAAGCTTTACGATAAAGTGAGAACAGGTACTCTACAAATGCTTAACAAAAAGGCAGGTAGATAAAAAAATTTGGAGGGAAATGAGGTGGAAATATAAAAAAAAAATGGAACTCAGGTGGAATTTGAGAAATTTAAATTTGACTGGTCAAACCGGCAAAAAAAAACCAACTATTACAAATTTTCGTGGTTTATAATGGTATATTTTTTAAAATTGTTCATAATGTGACACTGAAAATAGTAAGTTGTCCATAAATGATGTTTACCCAAACCAAAAACCACATTATGTCCTTATGTAACTTTACATTCTCTTTTGGTTATTTGGCTATTTGTTTGATTACGCATATGTTTCGTTCCTATGAAGATTTTAATTACATTTGTGTATATTAATGTGTTTTATCTAACTGTGTAATATACAATTCATTATATATTTTTGTGACATCACTTTAAAATACTCGTGAATTCACAGGTATCTTGATTAGATTATCTTTAAATTCTTCAGAAGTTTCATTTTTCAAAGAAGAGGTTGACTTACCAAGGGAACTTCACCGGTTGACTTCTGAGACAGAGCAATTCAAGAAAGTTGGAGAAGTAGCAAAATCCGAAGTTTTAAAAGCAATGAATCAAATCAAACAGACTAAATGCAAGATCAAAACAGCTGAAATGCGTCTAATGGCTGCTAGAAAGTTGAAAGAAGCAGCTAGAGTCAGTGAAGCACTTGCAAGGTTGCGAGTTTCACCAGACGTCTTTGTTATAGATTATGATATGAATCTGCAGGGATGTAAACCACCACCCACGATTGAAATCGGAAGCACATCAACAAACACAACACCATGTTCTTCCCAAAGGCCGAGTCCGCCTACATCATCTATCCCTAGGCCATCAAGTCATCGTTTCACCATTTTTCATGATGGTTGGTACGACGGTGGTTTGGGAGACGGTTGGTGACTGAGCAAATGCAACAAGACAACCCACAAAACCATCACACCAACCACCACCACCTCATCCAACAAGACAACACACAAAACCATATGTTTGAACACACCATTTATGGTGGTGCTCATGGGTTTTCTCTCAGTGTGCTAGCATGGTGGGGGCGCCGGTTGTTAGTGGGACAGAAGCGGTTTTGTTGGATTTTGAAACTAGTGTGTTTCAGAAAGAGAGTTACGTCTTGAGGAGGTTTGTTTTGTGCGTTTTTTTTACGTATATAACCAAATGAGAAATGGTTTTGCATGCACTAACCCTGGCATTTTGATTTTTCCTATTTAACCATGTTGATCGCGCAAATAATGTAGTGATGACTTCGATGAACACGTGTCGGGCCAGGAGTGATTATAGTAGTATTCGTGAAATTGAAAAAAAAAATTAAATCCACGTCATTCATCGCCATGTACTGTAGCTATGAATTTATTTATTTTTTTGATTTTGACATTAGTTCTCCACATGCTTTAATTTGTTAGAAAGATCGGGAATTTGGATTTGGTTTCCGCATTTCATACACAAATTTGTACTGATTTGATCTCGGCGGTTTTCACCATCTGCGTATCACTAATTAAGCGTTGCGTTGTTCAAAATTTTAGGAATCTTGATTTGCTTACTGCAGTTTTTTGTACAACTATATTCAACTAGTTTGATGTAAAGACACTTTTGGCTTAGTTGGTGAAAATCACTACTTGGGCTTTTTGATTTGATTATTTCAGTTCAGACCCATTTTGTACTAATTAGACCTGAGCATACCTTAAGTTCTTAATTTCTATAAATGATCAGTAATCTAAATTTGATTAGTGCATTATATGCCAATTTTAAATATATTTGATTCTATACCCCTTTTGAAATATAATTTCCAAAATCAAAAAAAAAGTTCATCGCTACAGTACATGCGCGATGAATGATGTGGATTAAAAAAAAATTTTCAATTTCATGAATACTACTATAATCACTCCTGGCCCGACACGTGTTCATCAAACTCATCACTACATATATTGCGCGATCAACATGGTTAAATAGGAAAAATCAAAATGTCAGGGTTACTGCATGCAAAACCATTTCTCATTTGGTTATATACGTAAAAACGCTTGTTTTGTTCTTGTTTTTCTTTTTATGTGTTGTTTACAACAACCTATGTTATGTTTTGACTGTTGTTTGTTGTTTTGTGGATTGGTTTTTTTTGTTGTTGATGAATATTGGATGTTAAGATGTTCTTTTTGGTAGGTTTTGTTTGACTATTAGAAATGGTTTTGTGTTGTTCTTGTTATATAAAGAGGGTTTTAAGAATGATGAAGTTTGTATACATCTTCAACGGGTATTGATGGGATGAAGATAGTTAATGGTGTTGGGAGTGGTGGGTGTTGATGGGATGAAGACATGGGCGGAGACAAGGGGGGCCCAAGGGGCAAGTGCCCCCCTAGCGAAAAAAATTGTAGTGTAAATTTTTGAAAATATCTGATTTTTTTCGTAATTTGCCCCTCCTAAGAATCATTTTGTAGTGTAGTTATTAAAAAATATCAAAGTGTGCCCCCTCGAGCCAAACTTTCTGGCTCCGCCCCTGGATGAAGATGAAGAAGAAGAAGAAGATGGAGATAAATAAATGAATAAGTAATATTGAAAAAAATAATTGTTACATAAATGGTCCTGTGGTTTTTATTTAGACATGAAAGGATGATAATACCCCTGACGAAAGGGAAAGTTAACGAAAAATTGGATGGTGCTAGGGTCAAAGGGTTGTCAACTCCTTTTCGACAACCATAGTGACATCTGGTGTAATTATCGAGGCAATAGGATGAAACAAGCATTTTGGGCATAACCACAAGAACCAAACATGTAATTAACTCATCTTATTTAGGCTTTCATAGTTGAAAAAATTCCTAACGTGTAAGGCAGTATTCTCTTAAATAACCATTGTAACTTAAACCAAAAGCGCCTCATTCAGTCACCATAACCAAAAAATGTATGTGAGAGAGAAAGAGATTGAGAGAGATTTTAAAGAAATAGGTCGCGTATATTAAAAGTCACATATGAGTATCCAAAAAGCTACACATGAACACGTATATTTGAAGAAGACACGGTAGCTGTTGGAATGTGGTAGTTGGATTAGCACATTACGACAAGAAATGTGTGAGCCTATTGGGGGCACACACGTTAAACACATAGAGTGCGTTTGTAAAGTTCACGAAAGTTTCTAAATGTAAACCATTTGAACATGAAACAAACTAAGACAAATACTATGGTTGTCCTAAGTGATTTGGCCGGTTATAGATGATCCTAGAGAGTGTCCAAGTTCGTTGTATGTAGGTGATAAGAGGCGGAAGAATTAAGATAAGGTTTGGAGTTATGATAAGACTCAAACTTGATGTATTTGAGTCTTATCATGAGTAGGGCATTTAAGGTTATAAATACCTCAACCCCTAGCTCATAACCTACGTCCTATAACCTTATTAACTCAGAAAAATTCGTTCATTCCCTCTTCTACACTCATAACAGCCGAGTAACAAAGCCCAAATAGGGTTCTGCCATTTTCGGTTCAACCTTATACCTTCCTGGTCATTTTCGGTTAACTATTTCAATTTTATTCGAGTGTGGTTTGATCCCAAGTCTGATCCAGGAGGTATAGAACATTGGTTTACAGATTGTCTAAGGGTGACAATATCTAGAAACAAGTTAGGGATTTTATTGGTGATTTTCGGTGGTACTGTAGCACCGAAATCGATGAAAACCCTAGATCTCTTTTCTGAATTTTGGTACAAGTTGTTTGGGACATATTTGGTACTTAATTTCATAAGCTTGGTATACAAAGGTTGTATTAGGTTATACGTGAAGTAGGACTAGCATCCGGGCGTGCTTGTTAGACGTGTTTATGTGAGCACTCGTAGAGGTGGAAGCTTATCCACTAAGTTTCATTATTGTTAACTTCAAGGGCTAGTTTCCTATGTTTCCTTTTTGTTTATTTATTGTGTGTTAATCATATGAACCAAACTAGATCCATATCCGCTGCGTACTCATGGTTGTTAATGGTTAACTAGTTATCAAATCACAACAGTGGCATCACGAGCTAACTCGTTTGGTGTTTTATGAGTTACACACATAATTAAACACGTTAGGGCTGCATGAAATCTGATTTATTTATTGTTTTATTGGAAAATTATGGCAATGATATGCAATCCTTGCCATAAATAATGAATAAACACCTAGAATCAACATTAATGTAACTTGATAAAAAGAGAATAGATTAAAAATTAAAGGTTAATTAAGCTGCCATGATTATTCTATTCTTGTTTTATCTCGGCCTTAAGAATCACGCAATCATGTTATATGATGGATGTGGCGATCTAGGTACTTTAGCAGAAAACCTAGTGAGGTTCTTTTGGTTCTCCAATTGGGGAAGACTCTTTTGAGAACTCGAGGCATTATATGATTTACTGCTTTCATTATAAGAGTTGTCTTCAATTATACTCTAATTTTCTGTCTGTTTTAATTGCTTATATGTGATATACCATGTGATGCTCAATATTTGCAAACCGACTTTATGAAACTCTTGAAAACGGACTTACACTTATAGAGAAACTTGGATTGAACATGTCTAATATTACACACGTAATTATACTCCTTGTGACCAGTTATGTGTTATTTGCGAAACCGGGGTTTTTGGACAAATTTAATACGGACATTAAACTATGAAATTTGATTTCTTGTGTAATCTTAGTTTTTATGTGCGCAGTATGGGGTTGAATTGATCTTTAATCTTATCCAGCCCCACTACATTCTTCGGCATATAAGGAAATTATTGGAATTACTTGTATCTTCGGATGTATGTAGGAGTACAATATAGGGTTTGATCAATTTGTAATCCCACCATATTGGCAACTATAAAACTAATGTTAACAAAAGGGGTTTCTTAGCATACAATAGCATTATTAGTCAATTAGAAGTACGGCTCACCCATTGTTGGACAAACTACAAGAGAAGTTTTAGGCGGGTGGAAGTAAGGTTCCCCAAAAGAAGTCAGGTTTTTAATAAGCTTTGTGCTGACCTATTTCTCCGCTTCTTTGTGCGTCCAAAATGGAGCTACCGAGAACACTTGACAAAATGATGTCTATACCAAAAAGGTTAACAAAATATTTTCTTAACTTTGTGCTACAAGTTGTTTTGCATGCTTCTTGTACACAATTTTGTCACATTTATGTGTATACCCTTACATGAAGTTTTAAGTCTATGCCAGCCAAATGTAGAACACGTGTATTTGGATTGTCTTCTCTGGTCAGACCTCAGGGCCTTTCCAACCCATGGCGAATTTTTCCCATTGGTCAGACCTTTGTTAATTTTCGTACGTTCTCCTTTGGTCGACTTAAATCGAGTTACCTGGTCAGACATCGGACCCGAGGCATAAGATGAGACGAAATATGCATTTGACATTACTATATGAGTTACTAATGTCATATGTCTCATAAATCTAAGAGTTGCATTAACAATGCAATTAACGCTCGTCGCTTACCTCTTGCCCTACTTGTTTACACACTTGTCAGACCTCTGGTAATAAGTGGGAGGTCAAGTTGGATCTTAGTCTTATTAGTAATTAATTGGTTTGTTAATTCTTTTAAGAATTTAATTATCTAAAATACTAAAATTAAAATTTCTATGTTTTATTGTGTTGTTGCAACATAATTCGTAAATGGACGTTTGTTTTCTTATAGAATACAAACATAGTCTCTTTTCTGGCAAAAAGAATGAGACTCACTCATATCTCTTCTTATTGATTAACAAGAATAAGATAGGGTTATAATTGAATTTTTCTTAATTATATTTAAAACTCACTTTCAATTTTTCATTACCCTTTTTCGGTTCTGAAATCTTTGAAAGATAAATTATTTGTGTAACTAGAGAACATTGTGTCTATAGCTACCAAATAATGACATCTTGCACTTGTCACGATGTATGAGTTTAACCGCAATGAGTAAAGAAAATTTCTAGCAGGTCTTCTAGGTAAATTTTCTTGGACTCGATTCATTCCTTAAAGTACTAGACGCCCTTGTGGTTAGATAGACAGGTCAAGGAGGAAATGCATGCTAAATATTCAAGTTAATGAATACATGATTGCTAGTCCCTCATCTACATAAGTGGAACTTCATATACTCTGTACAATACCTAAGTACATTGCTAAGTGTAGGCATTCTAAGAGAGTAGGAAAGTAAATTAATTGCTAATTGCTTTCTACTGGTGATGTAACACTTACAATGTTGACAAAACTAGTGGGAGCTTTGAGTTTTATTACTGAAATGACATTCATGTGAGGTTGTCAATTTCAGTGGGAGCTACAAGATTCATTTCCTTGTAAGTTGCCCATATTATTTCTAGCTTGCTTTGAAATAAGTTCATTACTTTCCGAATATGAACGACCATGGTTTTAAGGAAAATTGCATTTTATTTTATAAGATAACATGTTGCCTTTCCGATGTTGCTTTCCGAAACGTTATCTATAGAATAATAATCCACAATTCCTTATTAAACATTATGGTTCGAAATCTACTTGTAATATCTATGACACTATCATATTGTTTATACTTTAGAGCGCGTGTCGTATTGTATTTAAATAATGTTCTCCTGTACACAAGTGGGAGGAATCCTAAGTGTGTGCAAGGAACAATATATAACAATATGATTAATGGGTTTCTCTTGACCACACGGTAAGAAAGCTAGTAAATCTACTAGGACTTAAACACACAAGATGTTTGTTGCCCTATTACATTTAAAAGTCAAGATATAATATAAAGATATTTCAACTAATTGACTATATGATTTAGTTAAAATAATTATGATTAATTATATAATCATGATTATGAAGTATGAAATTAACTTGAAATTACTATTGAACTCAAGAGTTTGCGTTCATGATTACTTTAGTTAGTATAATTATGTTTACTTGTTAAGACGTAATTATAAAGTTCTTGAATTAATCAATGACTTATAACATAAAGTATGTAGTAACATTGTTATGTCTTCTTGTTAACACATAAACATAAGGTCCTTGAATAATTCAACGACATATAATGTATATGACATGTTTTGTTTTCTTGTAAACACATGATCAAAGAATTTTTGAACTGTTATGTCTTCTTATGAACACATGAACATGGAGTTAATGTACTTATTCAAGAAATATACGTTATAGCATGCACTTGGTTTTAAAAAAACTAAAAATTCAATTTGGCTCGACCCAATTGACAAGTATTTGATCCAAAGAGAATTAAGTTATCTAGGGAATTCTGATAGAGTCTCACAATTCCAATACTCATAGAATACCACACTATTATGGTATGTCTAATGTGTTGAAACAAACTGTATTTGCATAGTTTGATTTTTGATAACTTTAATTGCTCTACCTCCAAAATTGATCAAGGTCACAAAAATATATAACTTTAATTGATTTTTGATAACTTTATTACAATACAGTCAATATAGTTCCAACCTAGAAGGTTTTCAAGATATTATCTATTTATAGATTGGGTTGAATCTCATTATGTCTTGATTAAAGTTCTGAAATTTGTTAATATCTTATGAAGCATATTATTAACAAGCTAGAGATGAGAACTGTAAAATGTATTTTGTTGTCCTAAATTAAGAACAATTCATTGTTGCTTAAATACTTGGTATTTAGAGAATTATCTCTTCTTACAAAAGTAAGTGGAAGCGTCTATAGATCTTAAAGGTATTCAAGAACAAATACATAACCTTCTGAATTCACTTGCTGATGTCATACTAAGGTTTAGCATGAAAATGTCAAACCAAAGAATAATGTAACTCTCATTCATAAATCCGTAAGGATGCCTCATCAATGGAGTGATATTTTTATATCAATGCTGAGGAATATAAGTTAGAGGGTCATAATAAACCTATTAACTAATAAGATGAATTATCACATCTTGGATCTGATAAATATCTTAGAAATATGAATGATAGGATGTAGTCCTTAAAAGACAATCAATGTTTTGAGATTGATTGATCTTTCACCAAACAGTAAAATGTGAGGTGAGAATGAGTTTCTTTTGAAGAAAGGCTCATAAGGACAAGATTGTATACATATTAATGCCTGACTGATGATAAGAGTTTTTTTTATCTTACTCAAGCAATTGACTATGATTAAATATTTCTTTTTTACACGCATTAATTATATAAAGATAACTAATTGTCATACAGGTTTCTTGAATCTGACATACCCGAATTAAGGATCATAACTCTTTCCTTAATGATTACCTTACGAGGATGGTGTGCAATCAAAAGCGTTATGATTCTATATTTGTAATATGACAATTAAGTTTTATAACTCTTTCCTTTACGATTACCTTTAGCGAGGACGATGTGTAATCAAAGGGTTATGAGTTTAAAATAATCTTTATAAAGTATACAAGATAATAGAATCCAAGTGTGGATTGGATCATGCATCTAGGAGCTGAGAACTTAAGTTTAATTACAATATGATTTTGATTAAATTAAGATAACTCCCGAGTATACCTGACATCAAGTGGGAGCACTGTGTTTTTTCTTAAAATTCATATGTTGTCTAACATATTGAAAGCATCATTCCATTTAAGCTAGATTTTAATCCTTAAGATTGGAATGTGACTTCACTTGGAAATTTAGGAAATAAAACAAACAACCTTGGAATAAATGTTTACTGAGAAAAACATATGCGGTGATTAAGTCCAACACAATGCAATATATCATTAAAGCGAGTCTTAAATGATATATTTCATTTGGGATAATTTAATAAATGGATGGAAACCTTGTGTTTTTAACGTAGGATTCATCATGTATATCTTATATTGTGTATGAGACTGGTTGTTACTTTTGCACAAGAGCAAGATGAGCTAACAATAACAGTATCTAATTGAGAGTGTTTAGATGACTGATAACAACAATATCTAATTGAGAGTGATTTAGATGAGTGTTAAAACAAATGTTTATGAATTATATAAGGCATAGTGTTGTTTGTGTACACTGATGCTAGAGAATAATCAATCCTAGTAGGGTTTCATCTTTTATGATAAATCTACTAACTAGATATGCTCAACTAAGAGCATTGTTGCAATACACATTAAAGAATGAGGATACTTTACATTTTAAGAAACTGTAAAGATGACTGTCTGAGATAGGTATGTTATTGACTTCAAAATACCCCATAAACAGTACTGTCACGTTTCCATACTATGATTCTTGCAATAGTATGCAAATATACATACGACACTCATCATAGCGTTCAAATTCTTCACAAATTTGTGAATTTGAAACAAGTATTCGGAAAGTTTACTCAGATAACTATTTAGCTATCTTATAAAGAAAAAGTTGAGAATGTTAGAAACATTGGACTTCAACTTGCTAATTAGTTTCATGCATATCTGTTTTAGTATTTGGATAATTAGGATTGTAAGACAATTTTTATTTTCTGATGAATAAAGATACTTGGTATTTGTTATTCATTCATATAATAATTATTATCCTATATTTGCATGTTTAATCCATGAATGATATATCATTCTAAATATGTCCATTGTCGGTTAACAATATGGGAGTATTGTTACATAAGGCAAATGTGAGTGCTGGTTATATTCTTTGAATATATGGATGGTTCCCGCCAAACTCATATGTTATTCACAAGGGATGCATATTGGACACCCCAACCTTCGAATATTTACTTTTGGATCCTTAGTCATGAGTAAAATATAAAAAATGGTTAGTAAGTCATCATTAGACTTGAGAATACAAACAAGTTCTGGTATGTGTGGATATCACTTTTTAATTCTAAGTCAAACACTAACCTGAAAATGGTAGTTATAAAGGCTATTATTGGAAGTGATGTGAAGCAGCATTCACAACACTTGTATTCAACAAAGAATTTGTTCCTCCACTTGATGTGCAGTATGATACCATTGGCACCTCTCCAGAATTAATCAGATAATTGTGTGGCCGCACCCAAAGGGTAATCCAAGATGATTCTTGATTACATTTGGTATATCTGTATTAAGTTCTATAACGAGAATCTAAATGGTTAAACTATATGGAATGAGTTAGGATCCATATCCATGGTTTAACGGTATCTGAACAAAGGGATGACTATAGAAAGAGATACATAACCATGCTACCGAGAATGTTTTTGAAACTTGATCTCAGACATTTCTAGTTTTAACAACGAATGTGAGTGTTGCTAGACGTTTCCGTCGTTAGTATATGGGCTGTCTACTACTCCAACTCCCAAGTGGGAGCTATTGGATTATGTTAGTTGGACTAGCACTAATACAACTAGAAATGTGTAAGCCTATTGGAGGCACACATGTTAAACACTTAGAGTGCGTTTTAAACTTCACGTAATGTTTCTAATTATAAACCAAAGGACCTAAAATGACAAGACACGAATCCTATGGACCCCTAGTGATGTAGCCGGCCATATGAAGGATTCTAGAGAGTGTCTAGATTCATTTCTAAGAGATAAAGATGAGGGAAAGAGTATGGATAAGAGATAAGGATAAGTGATGAGAGTGGTGATGAGGACTGAGGTGTAATTCCAAGTCTTATCATGTGTAGGACTTTAGAGGCTATAAATACCTCACCCCCTAGCTCATAACTTGTGTCCTACAACCTTATTAACTCAGAAAATTCGTTTCCCTCTCCTCTCTAATTTATCAGCCGAAGTTAATAAACCCTAATTAGGTTTATTTGATTTTCGGTACACCCTTTTAATTTTCTGTTGAATTTCGGTAACCCCAAAAGGGTTTTTCGAAGTGTGATTTGATCCCACAGCTATCATAGAAGGTTAAGGGTCTTGGTTTATAGGTTGTCAAGGCGTGACAACAAGTAGAAACAATTAGGGTTTCATTTGTGAGATTTTTGATTGAATTTGGTGAATTTCGGTAGAACCGAATTTGGAAAAAACCCTAGATCCCTCTTCTGATTTTCGGTACAGGTTCAAGTGTTTTGATTTGGTACTTGATTCAAGAAGTAAGGTGTTAAAATAGTTGTTTGGGTTATGCGTGAAGCACGGCTAGCATTCCGGGCGTACTCGTTGGACGTGTTTGTGTGAGCACTCGTAGAGGTGGAAACTTATTCACTTTGTTTCATTAGCATTTGATTATTCAAAGAGGTTAGGTTTCTATTACCCTTTTGTTTATTAATTGTGTGTTAATCATATGTACCAAACATGATCCATATCCGCTGCGTACTCGTAGTTAAATGGTTAACTAGTTATTAAATCCCAACACGTAATTCTAGCTCGTTTTCTTAGTATTAGAATTATAGATGAAACAAATGTTCTTTCTTACTTATAGATACTGTAGAAATGTAAACTTCGTTGATGTTTTCATCTCATATATGTAAAATAAGCTCATAATCAGACCTTAAAAGAGATGAGATTCATCGATCAAAATAATAGGCAATTCTATGAACAAGAAAGAATCACAAATTAGGATAATTAGTGGAAAATGATTTGTTATGGATTGATGTAGTGAGTTTAGAGATTACAAAGAGAATTCTGTTACAAAAGTATAAGCTAAATTGAATCAGTAGTGGTGAATTTATTGAAAAGAGATGGTAGTTATTTTGGACAGGAAAAACCGTTTGGTTTGTTCTTGAGCTCGTTTGACTTTTCTGTTTGACTTTTGTATTGACTAACTTTGACTTCACAAATTAAACTGTATCAATGCTTCCCTCTTCGAACAATTCTTGTCCTTAAGAATCCCATGAAAACTGAGGATAACTTGAGGCCATATCAGAGAGTGATTCCCAAGTAGCATCTTCTCTGGAGTCATTGACCTACTAAACTAGCACATACTTAGCTTCCTCTTCCCCTTGATTAACTTTCTTTATTTCCAACACAGCTTGAGGCTTGTCACTTATCACAACATCTTCATCAACTTCTAGGAGAGCTTATGAGTATTAGGATTGTCCCCTTTGTGAACTTTTAGTTGAGACACATTAAAAAATGGATATATTTGTGAGTTTGTAGGCAGGTTAAGTCTATAAGCCACTTTACCAATTCTTGCAATGACTTGATAAGGACCATAGAACTTAGGTGATAACTTGTGATGTCTGCCTTTCCTCATTGAAATTTGCCTATAGGGTTATAGTTTGACATAGACCTAATCATTCATCTCAAATTCCTTTTCACTTCTTTTCTTATCTGCCATGTTCTTCATTCTCACCTTGACCTTCCCAAATGAAACTTAAGCAATGAAATAGCCTCCTCTCTTGCAGTTATTGACCTATCAATAACATCTACATTTCTATCCCCTTGAACATAAGCTTCATGTGGTAAAGGAGGTTGGCCATATAGGACTTCAAATGGTGTTGTGTTAGAAGTGTAGAAGTTGGTGTTGTACCAATATTCTGCTAATGGAAGCCAATGTACCTACTCCTTTGGTCTTTCCCCAGTCGTATACCTTAGAAATCCCTCCAAACACCTATTTACCACCTCTGCCTGTCCATCACTTTGAGGGTGGTAAGTTGTGGACATATGCATGCTTAAATCCAACAGTTTAAACAATTCTTGCCAAAACTTGCTTAAAAAGACCTTGTCTCTATCATTGACTATAACCTTTGGCAAATCATGTAACTTGTAAATATTGTCTAAGAAAGCTTGAGCTACTTGTATTGCAGAATAAGGGCGTGGTAATGGAATAAAATGGTTGTACTTACTCAATCTATCCATCATCACCAAGATATCAGTTTTCTGTTTTAATGCAGGCAGCCCATCAATGAAATCCATAGACACTTCATACCACACTCTTTGAGGGATTGGCAATGGTTGTAAAAGTCCTGGTAAAACAGCTACGTCAGCTTTATTCAGTTGGCACACTGAGCATTCATTCACAAATTGCTTAACGTGTTTCCTCATTTTCTTTCAATACAACAGTGCACACATACTATGACTAGTAACCTTCACTCCTGAGTGTCCTCCCATAGTCCCGACATGAAAGTACTCTATTAAATCATGTTGTAGACCATTGTCATTGCCCACAACCAATTTTCCCTTTCTAGTCAGCAAAATTATATAGAAGAAAGTTGTGTTTGGCACAGTCTTTTCCAGCTTTTAATTTTGCAATCAAGGCTTGTATTTCCACATAAGCAGTCCAACTATCCTTAATTCTTTGCTATACATCACTAGAAACTGTAGAGACCAGCATATGCAGCAATTGGACATTCTGTTGAATCCTATATAATGCATCAGCAGCAGCATTTTCTTTACCTTTTTTATACTCAATCTCATAATCAAAGCCCATCAATTTTGGAAGCCATTTCATTTGAGTGGGTGTAGATGTTTATTTAATAAGTAGGTTTTTGAGACTGAGGATTTATTTTTATCTTAAATTGTCTGTCAAGTAGGTATCCCCTCCATTTATCTAAAGCTTACAGCACAACTAAGAACTCCTTCTCATAAGTAGACAATAATTGGTGTTTGGGAGATAAAGCCTTACTTAGATAAGCCACTAGATGAACTTGTTGTTGCAACACAGCTCCTATACCTTCTTTAGAAGCATTTGTTTCCACCATAAAGTCCTCTTCAAAGTTAGGTAGCTTTAACACAGGAGCAACCATCATTGCTTCTTTTAATTGCTAAAATGCTTGTTCAGCTTCATTGTTCCAAACAAAGGCATTCTTCCTTTGTAGTTTGGTTAATGGGTAACTGATCACAACATAGTCCTTAATAAACCTCCTATAATAGCCTATGAGACCCAAGAATCCTCTGAGTTGCTTCAAATTCATAGGTACAAGCCACTCTTTCATTGCTTGAATTTTAGTAGGATATGTAGCTACTCCCTTATCAGAAATCACATGTCCCAAATATTCAACTTGTGATGCCCTAAACACACACTTACCGAGCTTTGCTTTAGTTGATGTTGCCTTATTGTTTGCAATACCAATCTTAAATGTTCTGTATGGGACTACATATCAGGACTATAGACTAGTATATCATCAAAGAATACCAAGGTAAACTTCCTTAAAAATGGCTTAAACACTTGATTCATCAAAGACTAGAAAGTTGAAGGAGCATTAGTCAAGCCAAATGGCATCACAAGGAATTCATAATGCCTTTAATGAGTCTGAAAAGTAGTTTTAGCAATGTCATCGAGATACATTCTAATTTAGTGATAGCCAGACCTTAAATCCAACTTAGAAAATACCTTGGACCCACACAATTCATCTATAAGTTCTTCAATCAAAGGAATAGGGAACTTATCCTTTATTATATTCTGATTAAGCTGCATGTAATCCACACACATCCTCTAACTACCATCATTCTTTTTGACCATGACTATAAGAGAGTAAAAAGGACTTTGATTATGCCTGATTACACCATCATCTAGCAATTCTTAGACCATGCTTTCAATAGCATCCTTCTGAGTAGCAGGGTGTCTATAGGGTCTAATGTTGACTGTAAGAGACCCTTCCTTTAATGGTATTCTATGATCATGACTTCTGATTGGTGGAAGTTCTTTAGGTATAGCAAACACATCATTGTAGTTTTCTAACAATGTCTGCAACCCCTTAGGTACCTCATTTGTTGTTGTTTTGGCAGATACAATGTTAAACAGTAATTCAAGGTACACACACAAAACCATAGAGGATAATTAAGCTTGTACTCCAATATTCTTTGACAACTGTTTACTTTGCAACCATTATGATGATATCACAAATCAAGTATTTCTATAAGAATCTAGAGAGAAAAAGAGAGTGAATGGAACTTGTAGAGAGAGAAAGTAAAATAACATAAAATGAGAGTTTTATAAATGACCAACACCCTCTTCATGGGATGAAGAGGGCTTATATAGTACCTTATATGGATGGCAAGCCCATGGATAGTCCATGGGCTTTGCCCGATTAGCTTACACGTAACCGAATGATTGACTACGAGCTACAATATACTATGTTAGGAGTGACCGAGTCTTTTCTCGATTCCTAACAATCTCCCCCTAAGAGAGGTCACTCTAAATTACAAAAAAACTTAAGCCTAACATTCTATGAATGTCTTTGGTATTACTCATATTCTTGGTTCTTTTATCTTTATCTTGTATCCATATGTAGTGAGCTTGAACTTGTTCCTTTAGCTTGACTTGCTTGTGATCTTGAGTTGTTTGAGATCATCAGCCATACATCATCTCTTTTCATCATCTTGTAATCTTTTGCCTTTTTGTGATCTTGTAACCTTCTGACCACCATGCTCATACCTTTCTTTATCTTAAAAACTTGTATAATCATCTTTCAAAGAAGATGATTGGTTTCAAAGTTGAAAGCATAGTATATATCTCTATAGTGCAAACTTTCACTAACCAAGATACCGTAAGTAATTAATCACTTAGGAAAGTAATTAATACACGGGTCGTAAATTCCTCGAAGAAGTCGTGAATTGAGATTTGGTGATAATTCGGATTCGAGTTAAGAATGGTTAAAAGATTTTTGGCTTTTGAATTATACTACAAATTTAATAGCACAATTAAACTATAGAAACGAAAAAAAAACTAAAATCAACTAACTAGCACGAAAAATTTACAAATGTGAATTTAAAACGTGAGCTAAAACGAGAATTTAAAATCTAAGGCACTACTTTTAACAAACTTTATACCTAAAAATCACAAATTTAAAAAGAAAATTTTAGGAAAAAGAATTGGAATTTTTTAACTATTTTTGAATTTTTTATGAATTTTTAAAGAAAAATTGAATTAACAAAAATACACTTTTTCTAAAAATTAACACTAAAATTTTACTTTTATTTTTCAAAAATACTAGATTTAAAAAGAAAATTTTCACAAAAAGAATTAAAAATTTTCAACTATTTTTCTATTTTCTATGATTTATCTAAGAAAAAGATATTATCTAAAACCTATTTTAATTCCTAGAAAATACAAATTTTACTGGAAAAATAAGGAAAAATGGTTTTAAAATACTAAAAGTGTGCAGAAATTTAATGGAATAAAAAGCCCTAAATTTTATAAACCAATTGAGTCCTAATTTTATCAATTAAAAACTTTAACCTAATTTTTATTAAACTAAAATCAAAAATATTAAAACTATTTTATTTTTCATACAATGTCGGGTATGGAAATGTAATAACAAAAGAAATGGGTAGGCGGGGATAACTTACTAGGAAAATCTACACTGCCAGTATATAAAAGGGGTACCCCTAAAATCATGGGTTCAATTTTACAAAAAAAATGACCTACGTTATTGCTTAATTTTTGGGCTTTATTGAAAAAATTGAGAATTAGCGAAACTTAAAACATGAAAGTTGTTAAGGGCTTTACTAATACAACTTTAACTAAGGTCACTTTCTTTACTTTTATCTAAAGATATAAGCTAGAAAATTGAGTTTTAAAATCTGTTACAAAAAACTAAGGGTAACTAACTTTTTAGTTTTTGCTTATTCTTGCTTATTTCTAGTGAAAGTTAAAACTAAAGAACTAATGTCTGTTTAGATGTGTACTAAGTATATCTAACAAGAAATAAGCTAGGTTTTACCAAGAATGACAAGAAAAATGATCTTAAAAAGTGCAAGTTTCAGCTTATAACTAAATTTAAGCTTTTTCTAATAGCTAAAAAAGCTTTATTTTAAACTTAGAAGCTGATCATTTTGGATAAAGAAGCTATGCTAATGATTATAGAACTAACCTAGATAAAAGGTTTTTTCAAGTGACATTCTAGAAATGAAAATTCTTAAAAAGTATGCTAAACGCAATTCTGCTGCTATATCACTTTTTATGGAAAAAAATAAAGATTTTCTAAAAAGCGTAAATGAAATGTATGAGATTATTTTTATAGAACTATTGGAAAATCTACTTAATTGCTTTATCCTAAAACCCTATCTTATAAATAATGAATGCATAAAAGGTAAATCTAGAAAGTGCCATAGCAACATCGCAGTAAGGAGGTGGCTGTGTGCTATTGTTCCTAAGATGTGTTATATGCAGACTTAGTGCTCGCAACTTTAATGTCTGCTGGGACTCATAGTAAGTAGGCGGTAAAGTTGGGTATCTTTGACTTTATAGGTTGATATCTCTTTATGCTAAAATTAAGCACTCTTATGCTAAAAATCACTAAATCTTCAAATTCTACTTTAAACTAAAACTGTCCTGGTGTTATTAAGGAGTATTTAAACTCAAAACTCTAAAATTATACAAAGTAACTTCTAAAACCTATTTTAAACTTGTTAACATGATTCAACTCAGCTATGTAAAGTGTTTAAACAAAATTGTGTTGACTTTTTAAGTCAAAAATGCATTAATCCAAACACTCCCTAACTAAAACTGTCAAAACTAAAGTGTACTAAAAATCTATTTTAAAGCTAAAATTACCAAATCCTTATATCTACTCACTTTAAATCTCACCTAATTAAGCTACTTTAAAACTAAAATTTTCAGCTTATTAAGTAAAATAAGCTACTTACTCACCTAGCTTTTTATACTAAATGACAGAATCTAAAAGAAAATACAACTTAATAAAGTCCAATTATAATCAAATGAAAATGCTTGAATAACTAAACTATCTAAAAAGCTTTGAACAGGATTAAGCACATTATTTCAAAAGAATAAGCTAACTGCATTAAGCTATATAAATGCTAAAATGAAATTTAGAATGTAAAACCTGAGAATTGAAGTCTCTTCACACTTAAGCTATCCAAGAGTAGAAGCTTAAATGTTCCTATTGGCTTCCGAAGCCTCTAAACCTCCATAAGCTCAATAAGCTGAATTTGAACTTATTTCTCCTTATTGATTCCAAATTGAATGAATAATGAATCCAAATGTAAAATTTTGAACACTAATGAACTAAAACAGTATATAAAAAACTTTTATCAAGTGTTGAACAACTTGAGAACTTAAGAAAATAGAATAAGCTAGAATTAGCTTATTCCAAGCTTATTGCTTAAAAATCACTTATGATTTGAAAACTTTAGAACAAACACAACAAAACTAGTTTTTATTGCTTATTAATGAAGAGTACAAGTAAAGTAACAAGTAATACAACTGAAATTCAAAGCTTGAACTTAATTGAAAACGATGAATAGTAACAAAAGCTTAAAAAGGTAAAATTACAAGTAAAGCTAAAAATTAACTAACTAACTCCTTCAAATGATCCGTAAGCTTCCTATTTATAGAGAATTGAAGAAGAGAAGTTGAGAGCTTGATCATTTCTAGCCATCGGATCCCTTGAGATTGATTTTA
>BQNB010093530.1:0-23301 GCA_026074375.1 Tanacetum coccineum
TGAGGAAGACATTCCCAAGACTGCATTTAGGACTCGCTATGGTCATTACGAGTTCTAGGTAATGCCATTTGGTTTTACTAACGCACATGCGGTATTCATGGATTTGATTAATCGAGTGTGCAAACCGTATCTGGATAGATTCGTGATCATGTTCATCGATGATATTTTGATCTACTCCAAGAGCAGATAGGAGCATAAAGGACACCTTAAGTTGATTTTAAAGTTGCGTAAGGAGGAGGAGTTGTACGCCAAGTTTTCGAAGTGTGAGTTTTGGCCGTCGAAGGTACAATTTCTCGATCACGTGACTGATAGGGAAGGCATTCACGTTGATCCTGCTAAGATTGAGTCCATCAAGGATTGGGCATCACCCAAGACACCAACCGAGATTCGTCAATTTCTAGGTTTGGCCGGTTACTACCGATGATTTATCGAAGGTTTTTTAAAAATCGCTAGGCCTATGACGAAGTTGACTCAGAAAAGCGTAAAGTTTGATTAGGGAGAAAAGGCAAAAGCTGCATTTCAGTTATTGAAGCAGAAACTATGCAATGCGCTGATTTTGGCTTTACCTAAGGGAAGTGAGAACTTCGTGGTATACTGCGATGCTTCGCATAAAGGGTTGGGCGCGGTCTTGATGCAGAGGGAGAAGGTCATAGCTTACACATCCCGCTAACTCAAGGTTAATGAGAAGAACTATACTACACACGACTTAAAGCTTAGTGCAGTAGTGTTTGCCTTGAAGATGTGGAGACACTAGTTGTACGGTACAAAGTGCATTATGTTCACTGATCATAAGTGTTTGCAACACATTCTCGATCAGAAGGAGCTGAATATAAGGCAAAGACGTTGGTTAGAATTGTTGAGCGATACGACTGTGAGATCCGATATCACCCAGGAAAGGCGAACGTGGTGGCTGATGCCCTGAATCGAAAGGAAAAGAAGCAAGCCGCTACGAGTTGAGCCTTTGTTTATGTCTATAGGTTAAACCTTCATAAGCAATTTTGAGTGGCTCAATCGGAAGCCAGAAAGGAAAGAGAAACTTCATTAATGAAGATTTTCGTGGCATCGATTAACAGTTAGTAACTCGTGCTGACGGAAAATTATGCTTAAAACAATCGAAGTTGGATTCAGGTCTTGGTGATTTGAGGGACCTTGATTATGCATGAGTGCATAAGCTCGAAAGTATTCCATCCACCCAGGATAGGATAGATGTATCTGGACTTGAAGAAGTCTATATTGGTGCCTAACATGAAAGCAGAAATTGCACTTTTGTAGAAAGTGTTTAACATGTGCAAAGGTTAAGATTGAATATCAGAAACCACTCTGGTTTGTTGGTTCAACTGAGATCCCCACAATGGAAATGGAGAACATACACAATGGACTTTGTGACTAAAACTACGAGGACCGCGGCTGGGCATGACACGATTTGGGTAATCGTCTGATCGTCTCACTAAAATCTGCTCATTTCTTGCTAAGAGAGAAGATGACACGTTTAGAAAAATTGTCGAGTACAATACTTAAGGACGTAGCTCAAAGATGAGTGCCGGTTTAGATCATCTCTGATCGCCATGGAAAATTTACTTCACATTTTTAGAAGATCTCTACATAAAGCTTAGGTACACGGATTGGATATGAGTATAGCCCTACCATCCAGAGACGATGGTCAGAGTGTGAGAACCATTCAAACGTTAGAGGATATTGTTACGTGCCTGGGTACTCGACTTTGGAACAAGGTTGGGATAAACACTTCCGTTGGTGAATTTTCATATAACAACAGTTACCATACCAACATTAAGGCTGCTCTGTTTGAGGCATTGTATAGGCACAAGTGTCGATCACCTATCTGGTGGGCTAAAGTTGGGGATAGTCAGCTCACTAGCCAAGAGATCATTCACGAGACAACCGAGAGAATAGTTCAATCAAGAAGACATATCCAAGCGATTGCCGTGATCGTCAAAAAGAGCTATGCCAGATGTTAAGACGAAAACCTACTTGAGTTTCAAGTAGAGTAAGGTCATGTTGAAAGTGTCTCTCCTAGGAAAGAGTAATAACTGTTTCGCAAATGGGGAAAGCTGACCTCGTTATATTGGACCTTTTAGTCATTGCCAAAGTAGGACAAAACCGTTGCCTATCGTCTAGAACTTCCAGAGAAGTTGAGTAAAGTTCATAGTACGTTTCACGTCTCAAAATTAAAGAAATGCATGGATGATGAACCGCTTGTTATACCATTGGATGAGCTCCAATTTGACGACAAATTGAATTTCATTGAAGAACCTGTCGAGATTATGGACCGTGAGGTCAAGCATCTAAGCAGAGTCGTATTCCGATTTGTAAAAGTACGCTGGGGAACTCTAGAGAAGTCCTTAAGTTACCTGGGAGACGTGAAGACCAAATGCAAAAAGAAATAACCGCACCCTTTTCACCAACTATGCATCCGCTGCAGAGTTGCGTCCGAAGCTTCAGAGGACAAAAGCTTCTTTAACGGGGAAAGAATGTGACAACCCGAGAATTTCCGTTCAATAAGTTAGCCGTTTCCATGTAGTAATTAGAATCTTTAAAAGTTTCGTTTAGCTTTACCGTTTAACCGGGAAGTTATTTCGTTATTATCTGAGAATCGTCACCGGGAGCGAACCGGGACACCAAACGTTGTAGTATTTTGGCAATAGCCGCGTTTTTATGTTTTAAAGCAATATATAAAATTTCGTAAATTTTCGTAATACCGTTACTCGTTTCGTTGTTTACGTGATCCGTGGAAATTTAACTACACTTTGTTGTGCATGCATGCTTAGAAATAAATTCATCAACTAGCACTAGTTTCCTAAAAACTTGGAGATCATTTTGGTCCCCCCCCTTGCCTTGCACTCTCTTAGATGCCGAAATTTTGAACAATATTCCTAGACAAGCTTGCATGGTTTATGGAAAAATAATAGGAATTAGTAATAGCAAAATGTGATTTGAGGTTCATTTTGGTCCCCTTTTGGCTCTTTTTTCATCTTGTCTTGTTTTCAGTACACACACACACACACTATTAGTGTGTGAAGTAAACATTGTGTATATAATCCATCTTATATTCATTTGTTCATTCATAACACACACATACTTGCATTTTGAGTTTTTCTCTTCTCCTTTGTTCCCTTAACCCACGAAAAACACAAACACCTACACAAATCCATACATTTTTCATCTTTGATCATTTACATTTGAAGATATATTGTTCGAGTTGATTGTTATTTCATCCGGGTATTTTATAAAACAACGTTTGGGTTGTTCTTAGTTTCTATTCACCTTTCGTCGTGTTTCTTTGTAAGTCATCTTTACTTTTTCATAAATAAGTTGTACTTTTGCATTCGTATGATCATTCCGAACAAGGTGTACAAAGCGGATCGTTGTGAAAATCATTATCTAGTTTTCTATAAAACTACAAGTCTCAAAGTTTAATATTTTTGTTTATAAATGGAAGAAAATAAAAAGTAGTTGTACTTTTGCATTTAAAAGTTCATTGTGACTATGTTGATATATATATTGCTATTACTACGGCTATATCGTTTATTTAAGATTTATCGTATATTAAGTTAAATATTGTTGGCGAAGAGATTAAGTTAGATGTTGGATTTGTTGTAAGCGTAAGTTGAATGTCGAAGAGGTTTAGGTTTAGAACGGATTTGTTGCGATATTTGAGGTGTTGTCGAAAATAGATCGGATATTCTTTCGAGTCAATAAAAGATGTACTTTTGAAAAACGGATATTTTCACGAGTCGAGGTTGATAAAAATGGAAAGTCGATATTTTTAGAAAGGTCATGCCAAAATTTCGTAAACTTTATAAAAGCGTCAAAAATATACTTTTATTATCAAACTTATGATAAAATGTAGAAAAACGTAAGTGTCGAGTTTAGGTCAACATTTTTAGTTATTGAGTCAACATTGATGTGTCGGGACACTAAAAGACGGAACATACTAAAGGACGAAATACACTAAAAGACGAAATACACTAAAAGATGAAATACACTAAAAGACAAAATACACTAAAAGACGAAATACACTAAAAGACAAAATATACTAAAAGACGAAATACACTAAAAGACAAAATGTACTAAAAGACAAAATATACTAAAAGACGAAATGTACTAAAAGACAAAATATACTAAAAGACGAAATGTACTAAAAGATGAAATATACTAAAAGACAAAATGTACTAAAAGACGAAATACACTAAAAGACGAAATACACTAAAAGACAAAATATTTTCTAAGATGTTTTGAAGTGTCGAGACTTGTCAAAACTTATAACTTTCGAAAGTACGTTTTAAAAAGGGATACGCCGTGTCTACTCGTGCTCGGATGATCAGTTCTTGCGTTAAGCGTTATTCGTTGTACATCATTCTTAAACGGAGGGGACTATAATATGATAGGTTGTCGCTAGAACCGTGAGATTCATTTTCACTTGATCGATTCCTTTTGATCCACTACCCGTATAAGGTGAGTTCATAGCCCCACTCTTTTACTCGTTTTGACTAAATGTTTTATAACTTGGGGTGAGAAACATTGCTTGCTTTTAAAACTGGACACAAGTACTTTGCGTGAGATTTTCCCTGTTTACGTGTTGCCTAAGTAGCGTTTAGACCACTACTGCCCCACTTATCATGAACCGTCAATCTCTTGACTGAAGGACCGGTCGAGGGAGCGCGAGTGTTATAAATAGATCTATTGGGACTAATTATCCCTATCCGGGTGAGTAGCGCTCACTACCCACGGGGCTCCCGATAAACGGATATATACCATGTCGAAACTTAAGAAGGTAGTCTTGGTCAGTTACCTCGGGGGCTTGTTTCAACCTAGCAGTATACTATGCTATAAACGTAATTAGCTTCGGTGTCATGAGCTTAGCGCAACGTAAATACTTTTTATGTGAAGTTGTATCTGTTATAACTGTCGCATACGTTTTGATATCTTGTGGTCCACTATAACATCGTTTGAACTAAACCTATGAATTCACTCAACTTTATGTTGACGTTTTAAGCATGTTTTTCTCAGGTGCTTAGCATGGATGCTGTTGATTGACTTATGTGAAGTCTATTTCGCTGTACCGGTTTACCAGAGATTTTCTATGTCTTTAAATTACGTTGTTGAACTTATTTAGCTTCGCATTTTAACTTTGAATTTTTAAATTTATTCGATGTAAAAACTTATTATTATTATTTTTAAAACTTTGAAAACGGTGTTAATTTTTCAAACGTACCCTATGTGGTCGTTCTTTATGCTTTGTACTTGAGATGCTTAATAAAGTCACGCCTCCGGACACGTATTTTGTCTAGTCCCCGTCTGGGGGTGTGACAACATGTGTTCTATTTCCAATAATAGTTATCGTTTACAATAAAAATATAAGGGCTAAAATCAAAACGAATCAAAAATTTTCTGTTTTTTCTTTCTAAAAACCATTCGGTTGTGGTTTTATCTAGGTTCGTTTTTTTGCTAAAACCATATCGAACCGTAAACATGATTTTTCATTCGGTTTCAGTTTTGTGATTTATGTTTCTCGATTTTTATCGGTTTAGGTTCAGTTTCTTGATTTTGTTGCGGATAAAACAAGCCCATTAGCTACAGGGCTTTTACTTGTTTTAGAATTTTGTTATCATGTTTTTATTCTAACATAAAGGTAACATTCTGTCTTTATTTTAACTGATTTTTGACATTAGATTATCTTTATGATAATATTTTTCATATATTAAAGTTATAAGAGCTTGTGCAATTATCTGGAAGTTCTTATTTTAATTCAATGGTATGCCATTTGATTTTGGTCATGTAAAAATTGCAAAACGATGATATATAGGTCGATATCAAGTAAATAAATGTTTAAAAAAATGTTAAAGTCATGATAATTGCACATATGTGTTGGGCCAATTTCATTGCCTACTGGTCTTTCACTTGGGATTTGAATACAAAAAAACCTAAGTGTAAATATCCTTTAACAATTCAAGGTCACTGAGTGAATATTCGCTCAGTGAGTTACCTTCAAGATGCGCAGCCCGAGTCTACAAGAAAGACTCTAGCATTCAGTGAGACTGTACTCAGTGAATAAAGCCTGAGCCAAAGAAGAAGGTAATGGGTTCAGTGAGTTGTGGCAATAGACTCACTGAACTCTATACGATCTCCAATAACTAGAAGACCCTGAAGGCAAGAGACCGAAGAATAGGCGAGATAGTTTGAAAGCAGATAAGTCCAAGCTCTTATCTTCTGAAGTTAACTTATCCTGGAAAGGGTATAAGACAAGTTTTAGTGTCAGCACTGAAACTTGGAAAGAGCATTTATCCTATACCTAGAATATGTATTGTAATAGAGACAAGGCTGTACAAAATGTACTTGCCTATTAGATCTGAGATAAGTGCTTAACACCCATGTAGGTGTGACCCTACCTAAGTATTATAAATAAAACTCTTGTAACGGAGTAGATGTTAAGTTTGTGCATTCAAAGTCGTATCTTTCACAAACACATATCTACTCCTCCAAATCCATTAAGTTCTTGAGCAAGCTCAGTTGGTTAGCATAGCAGTTAACTTTGCTTAACACTTTAGGTTTAAGCAAAGTTATTAGTGAGGAGATCACACACACACATTGTCATGCAATCCCTATTGTAGTTCCGCATACAATGGGGTATAATTCTTAATAAAAGAGTTAAATGTTGAAAAGTTATTTTTGTGTCTTGTACTTATTTGTTATAATTGTTTACACAAAACCTTTCCAAAGAACAAATTGTTTACTTTACATGCAAGCAATGTGGTTAGTTATGATTAAATTTGTTGTTATTGTTTCACTAACTAAGTGGGAACAACAAGTGGTACCAGAGCCTAAGGTTTGTAAAACTTGCTTAACACTAATTTACGTAAGTTTTTAAAACCTAGATCCTAAAATGGTTGCAGGTATATGATTACCCATTGCTAGTGACAAAATTTGAGGTATCTATATCACTTTTGCTCCTAAACTAGAGCAGAGAAAATTTAATAAGTGGAAAAAGCGAATGCTTTGCTACTTAACGGGAATGGAACCCTATTATTTAAAATGTATTAAGGATGGTCCATTTCAGCCAAAAACAGTTGAAGGTGATGCTAAGCCTGAGTCCAATCGGCCCATATGAGAGCGGGTGGTCGTTCAAGACCAATCCTTAAATAGCATCCATTTATGTCATGCCTACTTGATGACATAATGAAATCAGTCATTAGTTATGTTTCAGCCAAAGAAACATAGACTGACTTGGTTTACAGCTTTGAAGGTCCCTCAGATACCAAGGAAAACAGGATCATGGATCTAAAACTTAAGTATCAAACTTTCAGGGCTAAGTCCTCTGAATGTCTCTCACAGACCTACACCCGCTATAAGACTCTGCTCAATGAGACTTACACATTGATGGTGTTAACCTCTCTAAACATGAAATCAATGTTGGTTTCGTGAATAGTCTCCCTGAGAAGTGGTTAACCTTCTCTCAGGGACTGAGGAATGTCAATCATACTCAGACTCTTGACCTTGCAGATATCTATGAGAGGTTTTTCTACGAGGACAACCTTATCCAAAGAAGGTATTCTGACACAAAAGGCCTCTTTCTATCTCACTCTAATCAATGCAATTTCTATGCTTCTTTTCTAACAATGTCATTCAGGATTTCTAAGAAAATTCTAATGATGAAGTTGATGAAAGGTCTAGTGAGGAGTATCTAAGAGACTTAGATATTGAGTATCATGAAAGAGCCCTTTTAAATTCAAAATGTTTTATAAAAAGAAGAAACAATTTATCAAGTCAAATGCAAGTGAAATTTATGATGTTACCAAATGTGCAAAAAAGGTCTTTTGCAAGAGATTTACTTTTCTTAAATGTTCTGTAATTCTTACAAATCACCAGTGAATAATTACTCATCGGTGTCTAAAGGCTTTCAACAAGTTTAATCTAAAACTTATTTGCAGTATTATTCTAACTCTAAGTAGTTCAGATGATCAAGTTTCAGAAAGATTACAAGGTTAGTACCAAGAGATGAAAAAAAACTTAAGACTTGACTCTTGAAGGCAAGTCCTATAAGTCCTCAGAATCCAAAGACCTTCTTCCCAACCAAAGAACAAAGGTTTAGTCGCTAAAACCTTTGATTGGGATGAGGAAGAGGTTTCTGATGAGGAAGAAGTCACTCAGGTCAAGGTACTGATGGCTCTAGCTGATGATGAGCTCACTGTTGGAAAGAGTCATGCTCGCAATGGTGAATGGGTTGGAAACTCCTTAAGAATGGTAACACTATTCTATACTTGGACGATGTTGTCGTTTGTATAATTTGTCCTAAAGTTATATCATCATTGTTCATTTATTTATGAAGAGCAACGATTGAACTTACTTTCTAAGTATAACAAAATAGTTTTTGAATTAAACAAGTGTAGAGACGAGTTGCTAATTTTAAAACAAGCCAAGCTTGATGCTTTCACTTTTTAAAAATTCAAAACACTGAACTTACAAAGTTAAATCATGCTCTTCAAAACAACTCAAAGAGGAGAGAAAGATCAATGAAAAATGGCTAACTAGCTCAAAGAAAGTTAGTCAATGTATCAGTGAGCAAATCCCTCACCAAAAGAAAAAAATTCTTGGAGGTGAATTACTCACTGAATCCTCATCTAAAATGAATGAAAATGAAAATCTTTTCGTTCCTGCTTCCATAGGGTATGACCAAGAAATGGTTCCAAAACCCAAAGACTGGGTTGAGAGACTTTAATACTGGAAGAATTCTAGTCCTTGAAAGTCAAGCTGTTAATGAGTCTCTTAAACTCACTGAAACTTCAAAATGTCCATGATATCATTAATGATTCTGAGACTGATCCCTTACTCCTCTACCTCCTCTGGAAAATTCTTCAGGTGTTCACCAAGCTCAAAGGTAAATGCCATTGACCTTTCAACCCTACTCTCCAAGAGAGAGATCATGCTTAGGCACCATGAAACATACAAAGCTTGAAACACAAGAATCTTCAGACAAGAGTGTTTCAAGAACTGTCACTATTAATGAAATTAAGATAAGCGTAAGAATTTGAGAGGAGAGTAGCTCATATATGTACGAGTATCCATATATAATACTAGTATTGACGTTCGAGGGAGAAAATAAGAAAACAGGAAGTACGCGATAATCGGAATGGTCAGCGTATATATAACCGACCGATATAAAGAAAATAATATGACGTCATAAGATAGACGTATGAGAGCAAAATAATAACCAAGCATTATATATTCATTATTAATATAATAGCAATAAGGATGCAAAAGGGAGCATATAAGTTACCTGGGAGCAAGCGCGCGCGGATATCGGACAATGGTGAAGGACTCTTAAATTTTTTCGAAAAACGGTTATAGTCTAGGGTTTTGAAAACGACCTAGTTCGCTATAACGAGTGCTCTGATACCAATCTGTAACACCCCCATAAAATCACAACGCAGCGGAATACCACTTTGGGGTGCTACTTCATAGTATAAAGTACAAGTTACAGAAAACGACCTCAAAAGAGACGTTAATAAAATGTCACATTCGATTAAAATTTCAGAGTAAAATCAGGTCCCAATAATTTATAATTTAACAAGATTACAAGAGTTCAAACGTGAATCATTTTTTATATTTGAAGTTAAAAAGTTATCGAATGTGAAGAAAACGGAGTCCTTGAGTTTTGTTGATATCCATGCGTCTCGAATGCTCTCAATGCTCAGCTAACAAGATATAACTTGAGAAAATACATGCAAAAACGTCAACAATAATGTTGGTGAATTCATAGATTTTAGTAAAAACAGTATTGGAATAAATCAAGTAATATTTCAGTAAGAAAAGTAGCGTTACAACATTTAAAAGAATTGTTGTCGAATCCTAGTAGTAATTTAATAAATCAAGTATGCTTAGTAGTGGACCACAAGGTATAAGATCAGCCAACGGCAATGCAACGAATGTAGTGTAAAGTAACAGAATTATCGCATTGAGCTCGTGACAACCGATCCCTTTAACGAGAATTTATGTTGCCCCAAACGGATTAGGTATTATTGCTATATACCTGTAGTTCTCATAGTAATATATTCGTTTAAAAGTAGGTGTTCCAAAGGATACAAACCCTAGACAGGGAGTCACCTCATAGTACTATTTATTACACTAGCGTCTACCCATCACAGGTAGTTAATGGTTCACGATATATTGGGGACTTTAACAATAGGCACTCCTACGATAATTCACAATAATGGGTCATGAATACCCTTCAAGCACTTGTGTCTAATTTAAAACAGGTATATGTTCAAAACTCACGGTTTTGTAAATAGCATACCCTTCAAACACTTGTGTCCAATTTAAAACAAGTAATATGTTCAAAACTCTCAGTTTTGTAAATAGATATTTAATGATCTCAAATCATGCAATAAGCAAATCAAGCTTTAATAAATTCATTGGTAAACAACCAAGTATCAAACATGTATTAGAAATCATGTGGTAGGCAAGTAATAGCTTTAGTAAAAAAATTCATGTAACGCTTATGTAGTAGTAACCAATAAGTTATTTTATTCGGTAAAACAAGCATGTATTCCACACCCACCCAAAAATAGTTTAAGAAAACCATTAAAAGAGAAAAGGTGGGGCTATGAACTCACCGTAAGTCAAATAAGTGACGAGGATCGAGAAGCTGAATATATGAATCGAGAGAGATCACCAACAATCACCGAAAACCTATAGGATTGACGCGACTTATATAATATATAAGTAATTAACAATACATAAAGAAAGATTGACGAGTATAGGATAAGTTTCTAAGATATGCACGAATTTGCTCCTAGACTTAACCTAGGTATTTTTTAGACCCTCCCATTGAAATGTGTGTGTGACCTGCTCTTAAATATAATTTAAACATCAACCAAGTTATTCGCCATCTAATTCCAATTTTAGATATGGTTATGTATCATTACAATTTTTAGCAAACGTAAAAACTGAAATTCTGGAATTGAATCATGTTCATGGACTTGTATCTCTAATAAAATATGGGTGAATGGTAAAATAAACATCAAGGTCCTCACACCTGGAAAAACTTGAAGTCTTAGTTACCATAACCTCAAGCCAATCTATCAAACCATTTACCAATCCACGGGAAATGGATTTTTACTAATCGTAGTCAAAACAGAAAGTTGAATGATTTTCTAGCGCTTTACGGTTTGACGGACCATATAATCCTAATTTATAATAGCTATTAGTTGAATATCCAAAGTGGATAATGAAAGCTTTATGAAATCCTAATGTCAAGAACCATGTATAAGAAAACCAAATTTTATTATATATAAAAACCTTGCAAAACCTGTTTCCCAACAACCGCCGCTCCAGATTTGACCGTTCTTTTTCCGTAAAAGTGCCATATCTCCCTCATACCGGAATCGATACAAAACCATCCAATATTGTGCCATATGATCCTAAGAAATTATATCTATCCTACCATTCTTTTATTTACAGACCTAAGATCCAAAAATTATTGAGGAAAAGCCCCACGTTTTCCTACTGAATCTGGAAACTGTTTCCCTAATTCTATACTACCAAAATTTCACTGAATTTCTAACTCCCTTACGAAAAAGATAATAAATCCTACTAATCGATAAATACAATGGAACATGAGCCAATGCTGGGGCTTCCCTAGATATCGTAGTACAGGTCTATGTTTTAAAAACCCAACTTTTAGTTCAAATCTGGTGATAAACATGTTTTCTAATCAAGAGTCCAGAACTGACCTAGTTTCGTATTTTGACCATATCTCCCTCATACGGAGGAATTGGTTGAGCATCCAACTCACACATGATGCTAATACCCATATATATTCACCCATATAATTTATTCTTACAGGTTTTCAGGCCACAATTCGTGAGAAACAAGCCCCGTTTACCTGCTAATCTCCAAAACACAGTCCACAATTCCTTCCCAACCTCCAATACCATCAATAACACATCCCAAGATTAGCTATCATCAAATACAAAGCCGAAACTTAACATAATAACAATATCCGCAAATACCAATTAACCGTCAAGAACATGATCATTCCAAGATCAAATAAACAAGTACTTGCATATCACTAAAAAATCCAAAAATCAAGAACCCTGCATCACTAATAAAAATTAAATAACAATCTAGGGTTTTTTAAAGGAGGACTTCAAACACGTAAAAGGAAGAAGAAAGTGATCAAATACAACCCTTAGATATTGGGTTGTGTGTTTGCTGCCGAATCCCATCCACCAATGTCCAAACCATAACAATCAAACTTTTTAAATACGCAAAACTTTCTAAAATCAACCCTTAGTACACCAAATTCACTTAAATAGATCAAAAAAACACCCTTTATAAACAAAAATCAAGAAATCAAGAAACTTGAAATAAATCATGCATGGTGGTTATTTGTTGTTGGGAAAGATTGAGGTTGATTTAAGATGATTTAAGAATTGTTGATTAGTGGAAGTTAAATCGGAAAAAATTTGGTGGTGATGTTGATTTGGGTTTACCAGTGTGACGAACAGTATGAGAGGAGAATAGACCGTGTAAATTTTTTTACTAACATGAATATTATGGATATTTAGGGGGTTCAAGGCTTATATTATAAATATCAAACATGTCTAATTAAGTTCTAAGGGAGGGTGTATTTGGTTATGCTTTTTGTTGGATACAATATGGGAAATAAGAGGGAGATTTGGTTTAGCTTTTGGTATGGGGTCAACCAGTGGGGAGAGTAGTTTGGATTTTATATTTTTAGTTAAGGAGTAAAATAAAATAATGAGGTGTGTTTGGTTCTAGTTTATTGATGAGCTAAACCATTAAAAAAGGTGTTTGGTTTATATGATATGATTAGAATAACTTTAATTTTTATTTTTTTTCTAAAACATTTATTCCAAAATAGTTTTTATTAAAACACGTAGTTAGGATATTAAAATTTGTAAAAACACTATTAGACGCGGTTTACTAAAAGCACGAAAAAAGACGAAAAATACAAAATTCAAAATAATTAAGCTCTCAGGGCTAAACAAGAAATTACAATATCTTTCTCAAAACACTAAAGCGGATAAATAGTCCTAAGAGACGATTCGTAAATAATTACACGACGATTTTTAAATAATTTTCAACAACCCAAATACATTATAAAAAAATTTCTAAAATTTTCAGAGAATAAGATAACGCTCGGGATAAATTATTGATCTTAAATTCGGGTTGTTAAACACATAGACGCACAGTTACATTTGAATCAACGTTCCTCAAATGCGTAGCAGTCTCTACTCTACTTTTTGTAAGTTTTTAACTTCCTAATTTTACTTGCTATGCTGCATTTGCATTATTTAATAAGGGGAGTGGTTTAGGTAACAAGTGAAAAGGGTTTGGGTCTGATTAGGTCTATATTCATAGTTTGAACAATAAGAATGTATATTACGATAGAAGTTATAATTAATTGGCGATGTTACTAGTAAGGATTTTATATACAGAGGAGTCGGAGAGTGATAAAGAATGAGATGACACCAGCCAGATGTTCAAAGACATTTTGATTATATCTGGAGACGTTTCAGCAAGCTATCAAGCTGGAGCAGTTACCTCATTTAAGTGGTATGTAATCTCTAAAAATTACAGGTCTTCTCTCGTTCAACTGTGTTGGATTATAATTGGGCGATATAGATTTTTAGTGTTTTTTTTTATAAAGTTTTGTATATTCAAAATTGCCTAAGATTGTATTTGCAAATTCATGTATTATATACCATGAATGGTATGTGTATGTGTGTGCTATCGATGCAGTTGGTTTTATGAATTAATGCAGTAGGAATTTATATGTGGGGTATTAGTCAAAGGATAGGTTTACGTGCAAATGTATTAAGATTTTTGTAAAGTTTTGTGAGATAAGCGAAGATAGTAGGTTGTATGAATTAATGCAGTGGGGACTTTTTCTCGTAAAAGCGTATGAGTTTTTAGGGTTATTTACCGCGAACAACGTCAAGGTGTCGAAAAGGTGTAAATGTATGAGTCTTTATTGTTGTAGTATTTTTATTCATGAAGTGATGCAAGATAAGGTACTTGAGAGTGTGGCATAAATGAGTCTATGTAGTTTACACGTCGCAGAGCTTTTTAGTTTACGAAAAGTGAATTTATTCTTACCTATAATAACGTTTGTTTTCCAGTTACAAATTCTACCAATGTCCGCCATTTTTCCAGTAAGACTCCACCCACCAAGATTGTTAATTGCTAATCATAGCCGGATTAGATGTTGTTATTGTTGTTTCTGTTGTTGTCGTTCTTTGTTATTGTTTTTAATTTTTAAACACACGAGTAACCAGAAGACTCTATGTCACAGATAATTCTTTTCCATATACTATTTTTAAACATAGAAAACAGAAACATTATCAAGAGCATATGAGAGTTTGTTCTTTTATTTACTATGATGCAGACATATAATAGAGGGTATTTGATATTGAATTTTGAATTTTTGATACATCATATAGATCCCTTTAAATATATTGTTGGTTGGAATAAAACTGTTTTGTGTTGATCCCTTTTAATGGTGAAAGTAAAAAGTTCACGAGCAGTTTATTCAGCATATAAATAAACAATCCAAACACTCCTTTATTTTTGAGTTTTGTTCTCATGATACAATAGGTTGAACCTAATGTTCAGGTATACTAAATCACTATATAAATCAAGGCTAGCAAGGATTAAAGTTGCTTTACACTGTGATGCAGTAAAATATACAATTTAATGCAGTAAAATTTACACTGATGAAGTGAAATATACAATTTAATGCAGTAAATTGTACACTGTGATGCAGTAAAATATACAATTTAATGCAGTAAAATTTACACTGATGAAGTAAAATATACAATTTAATGCAGTAAATTGTACACTGTGATGCAGTAAAATATATAATTTAAAGCAGTAAAATTTACAATGTGATGCAGTAAAATATACAATTTAATGCAGTAAATTTTATAATGTGATGCTAGTAAAATACACAATTTAATGCAGTAAAATTTACACTGGAGTGCATTAAAATATACAATTAAGGTAGTAAAATTTACACCGTAATGTAGTAAAATTTACAATCTGATGTAGTAAAATATACATATTAACGTACTCAAATTTACACTTTGATGCAATAAAATATACAATTTAAAACAATATAATTTAATGCAGTAAAATTTGTATTATGATGCAGTAAAATATACAATTTTAATGCAGTATGTAGTAAAATATACAATTTAATATAGTTAAATTTACAATGTGATGCAGAAAAATATACAATTTAATGTAGTATAATTTACACTGATGAAGTGAAATATACAATTTAATGCAGTAAATTGTACACTGTGATGCAGTAAAATATACAATTTAATGCAGTAAAATTTATAATGTGATGCTAGTAAAATATACAATTTAATGAAGTAAAATTTACACTGTGATGCATTAAAATATATAATTTAATGCAGTAAAATTTATAATGTGATGCTAGTAAAATATACAATTTAATGAAGTAAAATTTACACTGTGATGCATTAAAATATATAATTTAATGCAGTAAAATTTACAATGTGATGCAATAAAATATACAAATTAATGCATTAAATTTACAATGTGATGCAATAAAATATACAATTTAATGCAGTAAAATTTACAATGTGATGCTAGTAAAATACACAATTTAATGCAGTAAAATTTACATTGTGATGCATTATAATATACTATTAATGTAGTAAAATTTACACTGTGATGTAGTAAAATTTACAATCTGATGCAGTAAAATATACATATTAATGTACTCAAATTTACACTGTGATGCAATAAAATATACAATTTAATGTAGTAAAATTTGTACTATGATGCAGTAATATACAATTTTAATGCAGTATGTAGTAAAATATACAACTTAATGTAGTTAAATTTACAATGTGATGCAGAAATGTATACAATTTAATGCAGTAAAATTTACAATCTGATGCAGTAAAGTTTACATATTAATGTAGTAAAATTTACATTGTGATGCAATAAAATATACATTTTAATGCAGTATAATTTAATGCAGTAAAATATACAATTTTAATATAGTAAAATTTACAAAGTGATGTAGTAAAATATACAATTTATTGTAGTAAAATTTACAATGTGATGCGGAAAAATATACAATTTAATGCAATAAAATTTACACTGATGAAGTAAAATATACAACTAATGGAGTAATTTTTACCCTATGATGCAGTAAAATATACAATTTAATGCGGTAAAATTTACAATGGATGCAGTAAAATATACAATTCAATGCATTAAAATTTATATTGTGATGCTAGTAAAATATACAATTTAATGCAGTAAAATTTACACTGTGATGCATTAAAATATGCAATTTAATGCAGTAAAATTTACACTGTGATGCAGTAAAATATACAATTTAATACATTCAAATTTATCCCCTCCGCCCCCCGGTAAAAACTTACACAAAAATTTATACAGAAAAATTTATAATGTGATGTAGAAAAATATATAATTTAATGTAGTAAAATTTACAATGTGATGCAGTAAAATATATAATTCTAATGCAGTAAAATTTATAATGTGATGTAATAAAATATACAATTTAATTTAGTAAAATTTACAATGTGATGCAGTAAAATTTATAATTTAATGCAGTAAAATTTACACTGTGATGAAGTAAAATATACAATATAATGTAGTAAAATTTATAATGTGTTGCAGTAAAATATACAATTTAATGCAGTAAAATTTACATTGTGATACAGTAAACTCTACATAGTGATGCAGTAAAATATATAATTTAATGCAGTAAAATATAGAAGTTAATGCAGTAAAATTTACAATGTGATGGAGTAAAATAGAGAAGTTAATGCAGTAAAATTACCACTGTGATGCAGTAAAATATAAAATTTAATACAGTAAAATTTTCAATTCGATGCAGTAAAATTTATATTGTGATGCCTGTTAAATATACAATTTAATGCCATAAATTTTACAATGTAATATGCAGTAAAATATAGATGTTAATGCTGTAAAAGTTACAATGTGATGCAGTAAAAATATACCAATTTATTGCGGAGTACATTTAGATTTTTGTTTATGGTTTGTATGGTACTTTAACATTTGGATAATGTTTGTTCCAAACTAAGTACGTTTAATTTTAATGACCAATCTTTGTTATTACTTTTATTTATGGCTTGTCTTTGATTATTATGGAATACTAAATAGTGTATGCATAGATTAATAAAGTATGATGCAACATAAAAAATCAAATAAAAAAAATAAAAAAAAAATAAAAATTAAACAAAATAAAAAAAAAAAAATGCCAGTTATCTCAATGGTATTAAGCTATGACCATCATTGTTGTTAAAATCTCAGGGTGATTTTTTTAAGTTTTATATCTAATATTACTGGATTACCATGTTATTGTATTAAATTACTTTACTTCATCACCATGTATAATCTAATGCATTATAATGTATAAGCTACTGAATTATAATCTATAAGATACTAAATTACTATGTAAATGCTACTGCATCACAATACACAAAAATTTATTATTATATTGCATCTTAATATCGTTCTAGTGCATCTGACAGTTCATTCATTATAATCATACTATCGTTATCATACTACTGAATCAAAATTTAATTTTACTACATTACTATGTTACTCTACTGCATCACAATGCTACTTTACCGCATCACAATGTTATACATTTTGTTGCTTCCCAATGTTATCATACTGTTGTATTAAAATAATACTTTTAATCATTGTCTATTTATTTTTACTACATTACAAGTTATATTTTACTGCATCACAGTGTATATGTTACTGCATCAAAATGTATATAAAACTATTGCATCACAATGTATAAATCTACTGCATCACATTGTTGTTTTTGTAACATCCGAGAATTTTCGAAATTTTGAATGACGATTTCAATCTTTGACTTTTAGGGTCTGGCTTGACTT
This sequence comes from Tanacetum coccineum, assembly GCA_026074375.1. Taxonomy (NCBI): domain Eukaryota; kingdom Viridiplantae; phylum Streptophyta; class Magnoliopsida; order Asterales; family Asteraceae; genus Tanacetum; species Tanacetum coccineum. Next base: position 17,979 of record BQNB010093530.1, read on the forward strand.
ATAAGAACGATCATCTAAATCACGTTTTCACGACTCGGACTCTAAAGCAATTTGATGTGGAATGACATTCCTATCAACTTTTCAGTTTTACCCGAGACCCGAAAACAGTCAGAAGGTGACTGAAATGCCCCCACAAGATTTTAGAAACACAAAAATAATTAAATTACATTTAATTATCACGTTTTATTAAATGAGAATATTTAATAAATTATTTAACATTTTATTTAGTAACGTTTATTGAAGACGCGAATATTCGAGTTAAAATCCATTTTTATTTCAGACAATGCGTAACCGGTTCACAAAATAAATAACAAATATTTTATTAAATTGTTATAATATTTATGAAATATTTTCAAGTGGCATACTTCATCTTTTTATCAGAAAAATAATTCGAATACAATGGCGCGAGTTTCGAGATTTGAATGTCCGTTAAGTCGCAAAAACATAGGTCCCGAAACCGCTTTATTCTATAAAAACTTATACTTAAAATGTTACAAAACAAACCCTGGACATTTTCAAATTGTCTCTTTTCCAATATATATATATATATATATATATATATATATAGATATTTTATATTATATATATATATATATATATATAATATATTATAATATATATTTATATATATACCATTTTATAATTTAGACTATAAATTTCATGTACATTCTCTCATATATACATACACATTTAAAATACACACTCTCTCTCTCCCCCTCATCTTCTCCGGCGAGCTCCCGCCACCGCCGGCCACCATTGCCGCCGCCGGAAAAGTTTTCCGGCGGGCTTTTCCGGCCAAACCCAAAAATACTCATCTCCACCCGATCTACTCGATTCCCCACAACCATCGCGGCCAACGCGTGCGTTTCCTTCCCCCTTTTTGACCGACGACGCCACCACCATAGGGGCGTTCGGTGTATGGTTTGCACCTAGGGTCCGTTTGGTGTTACTCGGTAACCAACAAAAAGGGGTGCGTGCGGTTTTGTAAATATTAAAACCACGAGCCGGTATGTTATTGTCGGGTGGTCATAAACCCCACAAGAGGGGGTTGCGTCGGGTTTATTCTTTAGCACCATTGAGTGAATTTGGTTTAGTGGTTTAACACCACAGCAGGCGCGTTTATGAACTAAACAGGGTGCTTGTTTCGGTATTAAGGTTATAACATCTAGGGGTGGTTCGTTGGGTTGAGTGTTCACAGCACCCCTATGGGTGCCGTTGGTTTTGGTTTATATCAGAAAAGGATGCGGGTGGGTTTGGTTATTAACAAAGGGCGCGTTTGGGGTCCGGGTCAGCAACAAGATAGGTTTGGTTTGGCATTATAGATGCACCAAGGGTGGTCGGGGGTTGGGGCGACAACCACCCTAGGTGGGTTTGGGTGGCAGCACCCAAAAAAGGGCGTGTTGTTTGGTTCGGGTTGGGTTTAGCAACATGGGGCGTTTGTTTTGCTGTTTATAACAGCTTAAGGGTGCGTTTGGTTTACAACCGAGTAGGGTGCGTTTGGTTTCCGAGTCAGCAGCAAGGGGCTGTGTTCGGGTTAGGTTGTGACCACACAGGGCACGTTTGGGTTATAATAATGCACAAGGGTGCGTTTGGCTCGGGGTTTAGAACCGCAGCGGGTCCGTTTGGTTCGTGACAGCCCGCATAGGGTGTGTTTGGTTGTATAGAAACACAAAAAGGGGCGTTTGGATTTGGGTTTACCAAAATAAGGGTGCGTTTGGCTTAACAGCCACGCACAAGGGTGCGTTTGGCTGTCCATCAGCCGGGGCGTCGGGTTGTTTGGTCGGGTTACGCACAAGGGTGCGTGTGTTTGGCTGCGAAACAGCCGGGGCGTCGGGTTGTTTGGTCGGGTTTGGTTTGCAACGGAAACGGGTGCGTTTGATTGTGTTGACACCGAAAAAGGGTGCGTTTAATTTAAAAGTATTTAATTGTTTCATTTGATTAACATATTGAAACTTGCGCGGTCTAGTATAATATGTTATAAATATTAAAACGGGACTGATATTAATGTATAAACGATACTAGATATAGTTTAGACGAGAATTGAACTAAAAACGGACTTTGACGCCTTTTTATAACGGGTAATTTAAATCAGAAAATAGAACGTAGGATTCGGGGTTCGAGATTTTGAAAGGTCGGATTTTGGTTTACAAAATATAACAAATTATATTTTTACGGGCGTTTTGATATAAAACGGGACTTTTAACTCTCAATAACGAAGAAACTGAATCGAAATCGGAATATACACTTTAATAGAAAATAAGTTATTTTTATATTTTTAATTATTTTTAATATATTAAATCTGACAGATCTATTAATTAGACGATTTGAGCACTTTCGAGTCCGTTTCAGCCTTCCGGCGAAACACGAAAGTTGTTCGTAATGACGTTTTACTTTGCCGCGAGGCTTATCAGTTTTAAAACTTGAGATATAGCGGGTCAAAACTAAAGGTCAACGTAAAAGTCAACGGATATTTTAATTAATATTAATACATTATGAGTACGATTTTGAATGATAAAATAAAGTCGGTTAATATATTATTTCAATTAATAGTTTTAAGATCATTGTTTGGTTCTAAAAACGGGGAGTCTAAAAATAGTAACTTTCTGTAAATATTGAGATAAGTTAGGATTGGACGAAAAATAGTATATATACATATAATATACTAAGGATTAAGGTTTAAAGACGCGCAAGTGGATTTCTCATCACATGTATATATGTATGTATACATATTAAAATATGTATGATTTCGTCGTTACGATGTACGCATCGTTGATCGTATTTAATACGTGTATTATAATAGAGCGACATAATTATAGGTCGTGGCCGAGATCGTTGCAGATTCGGTTGTGATTTATTTGGATTATTTGATCGTGGTCTTTGATCAAGGTGAGTTTATAGCTCCCCTGTTTTTACTCGTTTTACATATATTTGGGGTGAGAACATGCTTGTTTGCAAATGCATTTACATGATTGATTACAAATTGGTTTACATACTTATTTGCATAGCTCGCTATGGGATACATTATTTGACTTCATTTTTGGTCACAAATGCATACTTTACTTTTGAAATGATTGTCGGATTACGATTTGATTGGCGCCTGCGGGGCCAACAATCATTACTGCCCGGGTGTTCTTGGAGGGAACACCCATGAGGGGAACACATTATTTTAAATCACTGCCCAGATTGGGTACATACAAGTCTACGTCACAGCGTCATGAACTGTAAATCACTTGGAGGGTGAGCGCGAATGTTATGAAATAGATCTATTAGGGTGTGGATCCCTGTTCGGGTGATTAAGCTATCGCCGGTAACGAACATTATAGCGTGATGTCCACGCGAATGATATAAAATAGATCTATTCGGGATTGACAACCCCCGTTCGGGTGACTAGCTATCACTGGGAACGAACGTTATAACATGTGGATCAGGTTGGGGACTAATAGGGCCCCCCGACAAATACATACTTGGAACATTTTGGTGACATTAAATTTGTCATGCATTATTTATAAAAATCTTTGGGATAAGATTGGTACTTTTGGGTGACATTAAATTAACCATGCATTCTTTATAAAATCTTTGGGATAATATTGGTACTTTTGGTGACATAAAATGGGTCGTGCATATTTTATAAACATTTTACATGGTACTGTGATGACACAGTGGATAAATATATTTTTAATACTTACATTCATACTTAAACTAATCTATGAACTCACCAACTTTAATGTTGACACTTTTAAGCATGTTTTTCTCAGGTGAATTAGATGATTGGATTATTTGATGTGCATTGGAGTCTTTACATTCAAGTTTTTCATGGTGATGCAATTATGGGACAACTATTATTTTGATTTCAGAAAATCAACGAGATTGTTTTACAAACGACACATTTAGAGGTCGTTCTCTTGTATCTAGCGCTGTGTATTATGAAGTAGCACCCCATGTGGTATTCCGCTGCGTTGTCAAATTTTTGGGGGTGTTACAGATTGGTATCAGAGCACTGGTTATAGAGAACTAGGTTGCATATTTTACCCTAGACTATAACCGTTTTCACAAATATTGCATCACATCAAACGTTTTCAAAGTGCATACACGCTACTTGCTTATGTGCTTACATTACTTGTTACGTTAAGTGCTTACGTGACATACATATACATATATATAATATATATGCTTGCATTCTTTTCGCGTATATCGTACGCTTATTTATATAAGAGTTATTATATAAATACCAGAATATTTTTAAGACATTGTGGGTTGCACAATGGTCTCATTCTACTCGTCAGACATTGTGGGTTGCACAATGGTCTCATTCTACTCGTCAGACATTGTGAGTTGCGCAATGGTCTCACTTCGTTCTCAGACATTGTAAGTTAAACAATGGTCTCTAAGGATATTATTTTTCTTCATAGCTTTATACTATATTGTATTACACGGAGACCGTCATAATTTTTGTTTACATAGAATTATGTATGAATCTAAGTATTACAAGTCTTGTATGGGCGGGACTTGTAATATAAGGATTGATATGATAATTGTTATGTTAACAAAACCCGTCACAGTTCTGTTTACATGGGATTATGCATGAATCTAAGTATTACAAGTCTTGTATGGGCGGGACTTGTAATAGGAGGATTGATGTGATAATTGCTATGTTGACTCATACATAGAGACCTTTATCTTATTTACTATAACCGTATACTCATCAATTATTTTGAGCGCTATGTCGATCTTCCCTGATTGTTTTACTCTCCGTCTCCGAAGACGAGTTTTAAGCACTCGTCCCATACTCATTAGAGCACATGAATTGTCATGTCATCCATCACCTTGAAGGTTATGTGAGTACGCGTATTGCATCGGAAATTATTAAGTAGGATGATTTATAATCTCTTTATTTGAAAGGATTGGGACGCCTCTTCATTTAAATAAATAAATTGTTTATCACCGAACCATAAGTTTATCATTTCTTACATACATAAATTTGGACGCTTCTTTATGTAAATAAGGAATTATAAATGAGTGGGCTTAATGGTATCTAATATGACACGAGTATGAACTTGAACCCAATAATCACTGGAATCCGTCGAAAAGATTTAGAAACACATTGGTGTCTTATCACTCAGCAAAAACATTAAGGCCTCACTTGAACTACATGATCTCATTCTTAAGTTATTACTTTTGCCGTTAAAAATCCTTACAGTCACGAACTGTTTGTGGAGCTAATAGACTTATTACACTCTTGAGCTAATAGACTTAGTTCAACCTCGAACTAACAGACTAAGTACAATATTCCACCACCTATCACATAAGCTCTCAAACGAGCTCC